>PVJH01030250.1:6104-25141 GCA_004026705.1 Nesogale talazaci
CTCCCAGAGATGGCCACTGGATGCTGGCCCCCGGGCATGGGGGCTGAGCAGCCCTCCTTCCTTCCAGCCGGAAGTCGTGGCTGCAAGGGAAGCTCAGCAGGGCCACACAGCTTCCCTCCTGGGGCAGAGCCCATCTCTGTATGGACGGCTGCGGCCACTCTGGGCTCCCTTCTCTCCCCTCCCACCCCCCTGGAGGCATGTGGTGCAGCTGGATCATCTGGTCAGCGGTGCCTTTGAGTCCCCGAGAGAGAGAGAAAAAAAAACCCTCTCACAAGAGGTGATTTCTGACTCTGGTCAAGGACTCCCGGAGAGGAGAGACTGGGTCCACTTCCTTCAGCAGGCCAGGCGCTGCCAGGGACGTTGTCAGAGGTGACCCTCCATCCGTTCTGACTCACGCTCACCCGTGTGGGCAGAGCCAAACTACTCTGTCGGGTGCAGAGGGGGAGGGGTTCCGGGGGGAGGGTCGAGCCTGCCGCTTTCGGGAAAGGAGCCGTGGTGGCCTGGTGGTGGGTGGCTAACCACAACACCGGCAGTTCAAACCCGCCAGCCACCCCGAGGGGCACCGAGGAGGCTGCCTGCTTCCGGACAGAGTGACAGCCTCAGGATCCCACAGGATCCCTCAGACCCTGTCCTGTAGGATCGCTGCGAGTCGGGCCTAAGCTGGCTGGCGTTGGTAGATTGCAGGACATGCCAGGCTGCTGTCATTGGGAAATCCATTGCCAGGCCTGGTTTCAAGGTGCCTCTGGGCGGATCTGAACCATCAGCCTTTCAGCTTCACCACTGGCCACCCAGGGGCTCTATTTCTGCATGTATACATATTTCCGTGTGTGTGCGCGTGTGTGTGTGTGGGTGTGTGGAGTTGGAGCGCTCTAGTGGGTATACATCAGCCTGCTAGCTGCAAGGTCAGCGGTTAGAGACCATGAGCTGCTCCCTGAGGGAAAGAACACCTTCTCCGCCGCTGGGAAAGCTCACTGGGCCGCCTCTGCCCCATCTTACAGAGTGGCGGTGAGTCCACATGAACTTGAGGGCAGCGAGAGTCTATTGTTTATTTCTGTGGATAAGGACATTGCTGGACACACCGAGAAAGACTGATCCAGATAACAGGGCAGGCTTTCAAGCCCCGGGACGCAGTCTCGGTACATGGGACCCCCCCCCCTCCCACCCCAGCACATAGTCCCCCACCCAAATATGGGAATATGTCTCCTCGGTGGTCTACCTACATCAGCATAGAAAATTTGGAGCCCTTGGCGGGGGGTTGGGGGGCTTGGTGAGAGGAGGGTGGGGTGCACCAAAGGGAAAAGAGAACTTGGGGGTGAAGGAATAAAAATAGATCCTGTGCCTCTTTTCTTTTTTTTTTTTTAAGAGCTCCATATAGATTTAAAGTCCTTTTGTTAATTTAGGAACATAAAACCGCGTGATGTATAGCTCGGTCTGCTCGTAAAATTACTGAGTGTGGCATATTTAGAGCTGTGGAAGCTTGGGGTAAAGGGGGGGAAAAAGTCGGCCAGCTTTTTTTTTTTTTAACAAGTCTTTAGGGGGAGATTTTGTTGCTACCGTTGTCTTCTCCCCAGCTTCCCCCACCGGCGCCTGGCTCTCCTCCGTCCCAGCTGACGTAGATATTTGTCCTTGGCTCCCGTTGTAAAGTCCGAACTCACTGCCTCTGAGTGGACTCTGATTCACGGTGACCAGACAGGCGGCGCACCACTGGCCGGCACATAGTCCCTGGGGGCCTGCAGAGCCTCAGGCCGGCCTTGGCATAAGCCTCCCTCTCTGCCCCGCCCGCCCGCCCGCCCTCCCACAAGGCAGGAAGCTCCTCAGATCAGGCCTGGACCAGGCCCAGGGGACCTTGGGCCCCAGGCTCCTTGGCCTACAGGGTCAGGGCACCGAGGCCTGCTGGACTTGGGAAGGGGTCTCTGAGGTCAGCTGGCCCAGGCCCTGCCCTTTCTCAGGGTGCTGGTCGCCTAGGTCACCCCCTCCCTACAGCCATCTCAGGGGAGAGGGGGCAAGTGCCGGGTCCATTGTTAGAACGCTGTCATGCAGACAGTGACAGTCTGCCCGCGCCTCTGACCTCATCCTGTGCTCTGGGGACACAGAGCGCACATGATCCCAGCTGCCCCGTCTGCCTGCCTTCGAGCAAGGCCAGCCTCTGGGGAGAGCTCTGGACATGGGGGGAGGGGGGACAACAGACCTTATTAGCCCCACAGGACGAGCAGAGCAGCCCCATAGGCTCCTGGGGCTGTAAATCTTCACAGGGACAGACGGCCGCCCTCGCCTTTCTCCCTCGGAGAGGCCAGTGGTGCTGAACTGCTGACCCTGCCTTAGCAGCCTGCTGAGGGACCTCTGAGACCACAGGGTGCCCTTCCCCCCAACTCGGCGGCTGTGGCTTGGGGTGCACAGTGAGTGATACCTGTGGAGGTGGTGGTGTTGAGGGGGGAGGGACCTGTTAGGTTTTCAGGAGTTCAGAAAGGGTTCTGGTAGACCCTGGGGCCAAAGCAACCTTGGAGTTGGAGCTGGCATCCCTGTGGGCCTCAGGCAGAAAGGTTAGCCTGTTGGTCCACTCCCCAGCAGCACCCTTTGGTCCTTTGTCCACCCCCAGCAAGGCCACAGAGCCCCTCGTGTAAACAGAGGGTCTGGCACATGGGGATGGCTGTGAAATCAGGCCCTCTGATTTCGAGGGCCAAGAGGGATGCTGGGGCAGGGCGGGGACTCTGGGAGCTGGAGGCAGTCGCGCAGCTGGGAGTTTACAGTGTCCAGCTCAGAGCCCTGGGGGAGGGAGCCTTCCCGTCTGGGCTCCCAGGCAGAGTGGTCTACAGAGGCCAGCGGCGAGGGCACGTTCAGGTAGAGGCAAGAGTTTGGCAAGGGGTGGGGAAGCCAGGCAGTGGGAAATGCCACCAGGGGGGACCCGTGGAGGCCTTCAAGCAGCGGAGTCTGCAGATGGATTCCACTCATGGGTGAGCCATGCCCAAGCAGACGGAGGGGCAGGCTCATGGAGGGTGGCTGGGCCCCGTGAGGTCAGGACCTGGGAGCAGGGGAGGTGACCCTGTCAGAGGAGGTGGTGCTGTGTCTCAGCAGAGGGATCCTTTCATCTGAGTGGTTACAGGTCAGGCCCGGACCCACATGGTCAGTGGTTCAAAACCAGCAGCCGCTCCTCCTGGGGAGAAAGGCTGGGCTACTTCCTGTAGCAGTGCTCCCCCACGGGGGAGGGGCCCTCTGCGTCAGCATGAATGCCCATCGATGGCGTGAGCGTGGTTTCGAGAGTTTTCGATGTTGCCACAGGGGGCAGAGTGTCCCCCGCTGGGCTGCCCGTTGGCTCGGTCAGCCGTTCGAGACTGCCAGCCGTTCTGCAGGAGGAAGACGAGGCTGTCTGTTCCCCTCAGTATGGAGTGAAGCCCACTGGGCAGTTCAAGCCCGCTCTTGGAGTTCCCTGGGAGTCAGAAGCGGTACCCCCCCCACCCCCCCTACACACACACCCCAGCAGTGGGCGTGGCTTCGGTCTGGTTCATGTGTCAGTGGAAAATGCATCCCTTTCCACACAGGTGGACCCGCAGCCACATAAAACAATGAGCACGGGGCTGAGCCCCGGTGGCGTGGTGGTTGTGCGCGGGACTGCGGCCCACTGGGACGGAGGTTCAATTCCGGCTCGCAGGAGCAAAGGCTGAGCCTCCTACTCCCACCACCTGAGGGCAGTGATGCCTAAAAAATAAAAAAAAAACCAACGAGCACGGGTTTCGCAAGCCCAGCCGTGGATCCACACACCTGCCAGGCCCAAGCTCCCTGCTCCCTTCCCCTCTGCGCCTTCTAACCCCCTGGGGTCACGCCCGCCAGGGCCACCCAACCCCGCGATCTGCCGGTACATTGCCTCAGAGTGTACGACTGGCTGCCTCGTGTTCCCCGCGTGGCTGGTTCGTGTCTTATTCTCGGCTGTTCCCTTCACAATGTCGTCGTAAATGAGATCTGTGAACCCGTATCAATCTCTCTCTCTCACACACACACACACCCTTTTTGAGAATGAAGTCTTGATTTAGGGGAAACAAGGAGGGGGAACAATTCACGACGCCGTCTGCTCAGACACTCGAGACCTGTACGCGTAACGGATCCCGTTGCAATTGGATGGAGGCCTGACACAATTTCGTTGCCGGCGTTCATCTAATCTAAGACGTATTACCTATGAGCCGTCTGCAGCTGTATTTACATCCGCCTATTATTCGCTGATGTCGACGGATAACAAGCAGAAGGAAGGGTCCCGTGCAGTCCATGGGGCTGGAGGGGTGGGGGTGGGGGTGGGGGCGTGGGACACTATGTGTGACCTCATTAGGTGACTTGGCCTAGGGACATCCCAGCCAGAGACCAGATGGAAGGGAGGTGGCTGGGGTGGGGGCCCATCGGTGGATGGGAGAGATGGGAGCCTAGCCTGACCCAGGGTTTAGCAGGCAGCCAGTGGGGGCAACAGAAAGGTCCTTTGGAGGCTCGGTGGCAGAGTGGTTCTGCGTGTGGCCACTAACTGAGTGGCTGGCGCCTTAAACCCACCAACCACCGCGTGGGAGAAAGCCATGGCAGCCTACTTCTGTGACATGGCAGCCCAGCTGTGTCCTATGGTCACTGTGAGATGGGAGCCCCTGGGTGGCAACAGGTTTGGGGGTGGGGGTGCCCTCCAGTTGCTTAAGGGGACTTCAGGGAGGAGATTCCAGGTGGGGCACACTCCCTGGGGCAGAAGGGACCATCCTGGGAGGCTACCTGGAAGAAGTGGCATGGAGACAGACCATGGCAAGGAGGGACTCAGGGCTGTGTCTGTGTGGTGTGGATGGTGTTCACGTCCTGGCACACACACAGGCTGCCTCGGTCCCCACCACGCTGAGTGTGTGGGGGGGTTGATCGGGAGGTGGGCAGTCATCAGGGGACTCCCTGGGGGGGGTGGTCTTCGGGGGTGGGGCTGTGAGGCAGAACGCAGGAGGCTGTCTGGACCTGGTGGGGAGTAGAGATAAAGTCAAGGAGAGTAACAAGCAGGGGTTGGTGGCAAGCAGGGTCCCCGAAGCTGGCTAGCTAGCCACAGCATGTTGTAAGTGCAGGTGACCCTCAGGTCCCCTACACCAGGCCCACTGAGCTCGAAGTCCTCCAGGGCTGGGCAGCTCTGGCCAGACCCCTCACCCTCTCTGTCCAGGGCCCATCCACCACGGCAGGAACCCAGAGCTCTGCCCTGGTCCCCTTCACACTCCCCTGAGCTGGGGACCCGAGAGACCTCAGAGCAGGACCCATCCCAGAGTGCTGTCCGTGGTGGAGGTGGTAGTCAGGGCTGGCAGTCAGGAAGTGGTCAGGCCGGCCAGGGGCCAGGTGGGAGATGGCCAGCCAGCACTGCGCCGTGACTGCAGACTGGAGGGTCCTGAATAAATCCAGGTGCAGCAGGGCCACCCTTCATGAGATTCTGGCCCTCTCCTCACCGCCCCCTTCTCCTGTGCCATTTCAACCGAATTACCCCAAAGGGGTGGCTTTGACAAACAGTCACTTACTTTTGTCACAGTTAAAGAATCAGGGGTTCTGGCCATAGGGGCATGCTTCCCTCCCTGCAGGCTCTGGAGCGAGGTCCCCTTGGCCTTCGTGGGGCAACAAGTGCCTGCCCTGACCCCGCTCCACGCCCAGCTTCTCTCTCCCATCCTGTCTCATCCATGCAGCACAGACAAGCCATTCCCCAATGGGGTTGGGACCTGGGGCACAGGTTCAAGGTGGAGACAGACCCATGGCTGTGGGTTCTATCCTGATCTCAGCAGACCTGCAGGATGGAGGTTTCTGAGGGGGTTTCTGAGACTTAGCACTTGACGAATTACCCCCACCCCCCAAAAAACAGCTGGGGGTTTCCTAAGTGGCTCGCATCTTCAATCAGTAACAGCTGACAATCTGGGGGTACCCAGACCCCCATCTCACTGCCCGGGGCCCATCGCCCCTGGGGTGAGCCCAGATCCCCATCTCACTGGCCAGGGCCCATTGTCCACGAAGAATCCCATTTTCCTGCATTCATTCTTCAAAGTCCACCCCCACCCCCACCCTCAAACTTACTGCTGCCCTGGAGAGGGGGTGAAGGGCCCTCAGGCAGGTGACACCTTGTCCGCAGGCCCCAGGCCTCCTTTGAACCTGCCGTGGGGAGCCCCGCCAGCCCTCTGTCACTCTTGTCCTATAATTCATTTAGGATTAGCTCTCCAACCACCTCGCCCGGCCTAACTTCTGTTGTCTTGGTAACGGTGTCAACCGTTTGCTGGTTTCCCGTGATTATCTGACAAGAGAAGGGGGGCTGGCAGGGGACATGAAAGAAGGGGAGGACCCATGATACCCGAGTGTTAATTGAACTCAAGATGGGGGGAGCACAAGGGGAGCCAGGCCCGGCAGCAGCTGCCTTGGAAGGGGGGGGGGGGCAGCTTCATTTCACACACACGCCCTGTTGCTCTTGACTTTGGTGTCAAAAGTCTCAGCCCCCCTCGATCTTAGATCTGAAGGGACAAGAGACAAGATATCACCCTCACATCCCCCCCCCTCCACTTCCCTTTCTGGGAGGTCCCCCTCTCTGGTAAAGTTCACCCTGCCTTCAGCCTTAACCACAGGATGTAGGTCCTGGGCTCACAGGTCAGAGCAGCATTTGGGGAGCTGGGTGAGCATGCCCCCTTGAGGAACGGGGGGGGGGGGGGGGGGGGGGGGGGGGGGGGGGGAGGGACTTGCAGGTCTGTTGTTTTCCCACGATGTTGTGTGAGGATGCCCAAGACACGGGGCTCCGAAAGCAGCCCACCCACCGCGGGCCTCAGCTTGGCTCTGCGCTGCATGGCGCTGACCTGGTGGCTGTGTCCGTAGGCCCCTGGCAAGCTGGGACACTCACACAGCTGCATCTGAGGCTGCCGGCAGCGGAGTTTCCTCCAGGAAGCCTTCCCACAGAGAAACAAGCTCCTTCCCAGCAAGCAGACGGCCGTCATTACAACCCAACAGGGAAGCGTGGCCCTGCACCTGTGGGTAACCCTGTACAGCAGGAGGAAGCCTCGTCTTTCTCCAGAGGAGCGGCTGGTGGTTTTGAACTGCCGACCTTTCCGACTGCAGTCCGACATGGTACCGTGAAGCCGCTGAGCCAGGGCTCCGGTTGCTCAGGCACCAAAGGGACCTAGCCTGGGAGGTGGAGCAGCATCCCTTAGGCTGTATTTCTATTGGTCACAAGTCGGGGGGGACGGTCTTATTCTAGGGGGTGGGGCTTGATGGCAGTGTCACATCTTTGGAAAGGACAGCCTCCTGCCTGCACTTCCCCACCCCCACCCCCCCCGCCCTGTCCCTGCCCCACGCTACAATGTCCGCAGAGTGGTGGCCTCGCCTTCCCCAGGCTGACTGCCATTGAGTCCAGAGCAGAACTGCCCCTGTGAGTCCCCGCGGCCCTGTGCCTCTCCGTTGTGAGCAGCTGGCGGCCTCCAAGGGCTGACTCTAGTTAAGCGTGGCGGCCCATGTGGACCCTGCCACGCCACCAGGACGCCTCCTGGGAGGAGCTGGTGACTCTCCGGCTGATGTCACACGGACTCGGAGAGCCCGGCCAAGGGACCGTGTGTGTCCACCTCTCCCTAGGAGCCCAAGAGAGTCACCAGTGCGCCATGTAGGCCCACGGGCCCCACACTGCAAACCCATGACCCGTGGAGACTCTGGAGGACAGAGGAGAACTGACGTGTCCTATCCGTCCCTGGGCTGTCTGTCCCCGGGCTATCCATCCTGCCCCACAGAGCCGCCTGGTGAGGCGTGTTGGCATCAAACCACCCACCTTTGGGTGTACAATGAGAATGAAAGGGAGGGGAGTCCCCAAAAGAGGGGCCTCCTTGCCCCTGGCTGGAAGATGCCCCGTCACCAGGATTTGTGGGCAGGGCGGTCGGTATGCCTCTCGGGGAGCCGGTAATGAGGGCGGTCTGATTTTCATGGAGGCCCGTGGTGAATTATTAATGGGAGCCAGAACCGCGAGTGTGGAATCGGATCGCTCATGCATATTCATGCCGGATTCCGGCGGCGGTGCGGGGCTCCAGGGGTGGCTCAGACCTGACCCAGATGGCGGCGAGTTCCCCAGGGACACCTCGCTGCCCACTCCCTCAGTTTTCCTGTCTGTAGATGGGACTGACAACTCACCAGTGTTCCTAAACCAGGCCAAGACCTGGGTCTGCACAAGCCAGGGGGACCATCCATCGGAGGCTCCTGGCACCCCAAGTTTTACCGGCAGGAGTCATCTTGCAGCCACCCAGTGACTGGAAAGGGCTGGAATCCCCCGCCTCTCCCCTTCCTCCCTTGCAGCTCACCCCAGCTACCTCTGCTCCCTGCTTAGCGCCTCTGTGGGAAGGACCCCCGTGATGGGGGCCTCTTGAGTCTAGGTTATCCTGAGGTCTTCTAGAAGCACTCGGACACGGGGCCCTGTTGGTTGCTCTAAAAGGCGACTTAGTCCAGGTAGATGGCAGTCTGGCCATGTCCGTCCCTCTCCCAACCATTGGCCAGGCTGTCCCGTGGCCTGGAGCAGGGGCTGCCTGGGCAGGCTTTGTACCCGCTTGGCATTGTTTTCTTCTTCCTGGTGCTCAAAGCCATGCCCAGAGTGACCTTGTCCCATGGGCACCGGAGGCCACCACGTAGATCTGGCCCTGCTGGTTTTTTTGTTTGTTTGTTGGTTGGTTGGTTTTGGGGGGGCATCACTGCTCTCCGATGGTGGGAGCAGGAGGCCCAGCCCTACTGCTGGAATTGAACCTCTGTCCCAGTGGGCCGCAATCCCGCGCACAACCACTACGCCACCGGGGCTCAGCCCTTTTTTTTTTTTTTGGCCCTGCCCTTTGACTGGCGGTCGAGACTCTGGGGGAGTTACTGGACCTGGCCGGGCCTGAGTCTACTGGTGGGCAAACTGGGAGAGTGCTATTTCCTGGGGGCAGGGCTTGAAGGCCTATGCGGGAGGCCTTCTTGGCCGCATGGGTGTCAAGGTCGGGCTGTTCTCCACAGGGTGAGGGGTTCAAGCCCACCAGCCAGCCCGAGGGAGCAAGACAGAGCTGTCTGCTCCTGTGGAGACCACAGTGTGGCGGTCAGCGTGCCCTGACAGGTTAACACTTTTGTTCTGTAGCCCAGCATCAGGGTAACACGGGGGTACAGCTTTCAGTGCGCCCCCCCCCCAATCCTTCCAGGGACACACACACACACACACACACACACACACACACACACACACACACACACACACACACACACACACACACACACTTTGGGAAACGCTGGTCCGTTGACTCATGGCGGGTGAGAATGCAATTGACGGCTGTGGAGTTGGGTTCTTACAAAGGCATAGAGAAGCCTTTAGCAAAGCCATGGAGCGGGTCCCGGGGCAGGGCGCCCCAGGGTTGCCAGTAGAACGGCTCTCAGGCCGTCTGGGCTGTGGTCTGTCCAAGTCCCCAGGCCTTTTCTCACAGGCACGGCTGGGTGGGTGGCGGTGCACTTAGGGAGTCATCGGGCATGAACGTGGCGCTACCCTAGGGCTTTGGGCACGTAGCTCGTGGTGAGTGCTGGCCTGCGCTTGGTCTTGCCCTGGGGACCACTGTCATTGCGGGGGGGTCGCTCCTGGGGGAGGCGGGATCTTAGAGAAAGGAGGTTCTCAGGCCGCCCAGCAGGGGACCCAGGGACCGCGTGGCGTGCTGTAAAGGGCTCCGTGTCAAGCCAGCCTGTGTGGTTTCAGCCGGTCCCCGGGCTGGGGGTAGGAGGCCCTGACCGCAGCGCGCGCGCGTGCACACACACACACACACACACACATACACACCGGTCTTGAGCCAAGACCACTTCCTGCCGGAGCCTCTGGAGGTGCAGGCAGGGCACTTTTTCTGCTGGTGCCCCTGACGGAGGGGGACACAGACTTCCGGGGCTGCAGCAAAGATAACAGCAGTGGGCCGAGAGCTTCCCGGGCTCAGCAGAGAGGCATCTCCTCAGGATCAAAGGTCCCCTGGGAGGCCAGGGCCCTTGCTTGACTCTGGGGGCCCCTCCTGGCAGGGGAACTGTGAGCAGCCTCGTGGCTGGGCAGGATCAGCCTGGGGGAAACCCTCTGGGCACAGACCGTGTGGGCAGAAGCCAAGTTCTGTGCTTTTGCGAGAGGAGCAAGCCGTGTTGGACTAGGGAAGGCAGGCTAACCCTGACTCCCCTCTGCCTTTGAGTCCCCGCGGGGGGATGGGGGGGGGGGTGTCTCTGCGGGCCTTGCAGGTGGCCGACTGGCAGGCGTTTGGAAAGCGGACACCTGCCACCCCGTGGCAGCCGGCTGGGCCCTCCCTCAGGGTTTCGCCTGCATGCGTGTGGTTTTATGTGGCTTCTTGAAACTCGAGGTTCCTCCCGCCCACCGGGCTTTTCATCCTGCTGCCGGTGCCTCTCCAGAGGTCTCCGCCCAGGTGCTGGGCGGGAGGGGGCCATGGGAGGGCGGGTCAGACCGGTGGGGTGAGCCACCGACTGGGAAGAAATAACCCAAACAGCCCACGACTCACTTTGTTCTCCCTGCCCTGGTTTGGAAAGAGGCCCCGGCCTCCTCCCCCCTCCTCTCTCCCCTCCACCTCCGCCTGGGCAGTCTGGAGCGCCTGGTGGGTGCCAGGGTGGGGCGGAGCCCGGGCAGGGGTGGGGTGCCAGGACCAAAAGTAAGGCACAGGTCTTGCCTCCAGGCCCGAGCTGGGGCAGGTGATAGCAGGGCCCTCCGTGGGGAAGGGCCCCCACCAGCTACCCATCTGCAGGAGGTAGGCCGGCCGGGAGCCCCTGGCTCTGAACGGGAAGTCAGTCGTGGGGGGAAGGTTTCACCCCTGGACTACTCACCCACACGTCCCGGGGGCGGGGCAGGGGTATATGTGTCCTGTTGGAGCCCCGGTTTTGACCCCGTGGATCGGAGTGCTGCTGAAGGTGGCATCTGTCTAACCCGTGCCCAGGTTCTCCTGTGCCACTGCCCACAGGTGAGTGAGGCGGGGGTCCCAGCACACGTCCCCTCCTGCACTCCAGCCCACCACGGTGGGCAACCAGGCTCTGGAAGGGCCCCTCTTCTCAGAAAGCTGTCGGACGCAGCAGGAGCCTGGCTGGGGGCCAGGAAGGATGCCTGCAGGGGCCCTGGAGAGCAGTTGGGTGCCCCTGGGAGCAGGAATGACAGCCGAGCATGCACACACATGTGCATACACGCACACATACATTTGAACCGCCCTGAAGCAGAGGGCCTGGGAAGGCAGGAGCCGTTAGAGTTGGCGTTGGCAGTGCCATGGGGGAGGGGCCTGAGAGGCTGCACCTGCCAGGGAAATGAGGAAGTAGTGGGGGACAGAAACCACCAAGTGACAGTTCCAAGCGGGGGAGCGCAGTCAAGGGGCATTGGATTTGGGGCAGGGAGTGGTGTGTGTGTGTGTGTGTGTGTGTGTGTGTGTGTGTGTGTGTGAGAGAGAGAGAGAGAGGTGTGGGGGGTACATGTGTGTGCATATCTACAACCTTCTCTTACATACCATCTCTCCCCGCCTTTCTCTCCGAGACACAGACTCTGACACTTTTTCACACACACACTCACACATGCTCACAGGTATGCTCTCTCACTCACTCTTGAACACCCAGACTCTCTCACACTTTCACACACATACGCTAGTTCTTTACCTCTCTCTCACACACATGCCTACACTCTGCCTCTCACATGCGCATGCCGTCTCTCACATGCACATGCACATGCACGCTACCTCTCACACTCACACACGTGTGCATTCTCTCCCTCACACATACATTCATGTTCATGTGCACACATGCATGCACTCTCACGTGCACTGTCTCACATGCACTCTGCCGCACACACACACGTGTGCATTCTGCCCCTCACACACAGTCACTCTGCCTCTCGCACACATGGGCACTGCTTCTCTTTCAGTACCCCCCAACCTCCCCAGATTCTCTCTCACCTCCATTCACAGACAAACAGACTTACTCGCTCACACCCCTCAGGTGGTCCCAGTCCCTTCCCTCTAATCTCCAGATTAAAGGAACTGAAACCAGGAGACAACTCTCCTGCCCTTGAGGTCTCAGGGTGAGATCTGGGCTGGGTCCAGCCCTGTGACATGCCTATGGGGACAGCCAAGCTGAGGCAAGGAGACCCATGGGTCACCAGAGATGCTTCTAGAAGGAGCCCACTCAGGGGCAGTTGGGTGAAGAGGCAGGGCCTCTAGGATAGAGTTGGGGAGTGGCACCCCCAGGAGGCTGGACACATGTGACACAGGAAGCCCTCGCTTCTTCCCAGTGCCGGTCAGCCCTCAGGAACGGCTCTCCTTCCTGGATGGGTCACCATGCTGTCTCTGCCCTCACCTCCCTGTGACCACAGCTCCTCAGGGAGCAGCCTGTGGTATGGACTCTTCACATCCATGCGCTGCGTGGCCTGCACAGAAGGTTAGTGGTTCAGCACCCGTAGCTGCACGGGGGGAGAAAGACGGTGCTTCTGCCCCCATGAGGAGGGTCCTCTTGGAAGCCCACTGGGGGGGGGCCCATCTGCCCAGTCTTGTAGGGCTGCTGGAATCGGCGTTCTCCTGAGGGCCGTGGGTTTGCGTTCTAGAAATCCATCCTTTACAGCACATGTCTGTCTGTTTAGTATGGCCAGGGGAATGCCACCATCGCTACTAATTCCAGAAAGTTCTTCTCACCTCACAAGCATTAGCCCCGGCCTCCGGCCCCAGGGCCACTGTATGTCTGTGTGGCTTTGCCTGGAGGGTGGGGGGTGCGCATCCTGCGTGAGCGCCAGGAATCCTGCAGCCGCCGGCTCCATGCGCCTGGGAAGGTGACGTCCCTTCAGGGATCTGCGCGTCCGTCCTGTGTCCTCAGAGCCCATTTCGCAGCTAGGCTGGCTGAAGTGCTCTGTCTACGGCTGATCTGGCGTGATCAACTGGGCTGTGACTCCTGCCTGGCTGGCCTGGGGATGTCCACGGGGGCTTCCCTCTCCCCAGGGTGACACTGTGCTCTGGGGCCTGATTGAGGGTTGTTGTGCGTCTGGCCTTCCTCCTGCATCCCTCTGTCTTCTCTGTGAGTCGCCGTCATCAGCATCTGTCATGAATTTCTGGGGAACTTCTTGGGAACTCAAGAGCCCTTTCTCCAAGGTGGAATTCCACAGAAAGTGGACCCAGCCTGGGGGCTACGCCCAGCATCTTAGGGGACACCATCTGCTCAGCCTGGGTCTCAGTAAGACCTCCAGACCTGCCCAGGCCACTGTCTGGCCTCAAGCTGGCCCCCAGGCAGCCCCAGAGCCTGAGTTTCCCTTGGAGGGTGGCCAGGCCCTGGCACCCTGGTCAGAAAGAAGCGGGGGTGGGGGTGGGGACCAAGGGCATCCATGGACAGGCCCGCCGAGCAGATTCCCAGCACACTGCTCCTGGGAGCCCACCAGGGTGCCACTCAGTTCCAGGTCCGTCCTCTGACATACCCCCCACTCCCCAGTGTCAGCCCAAGGGGGCCTCCGTGAAGGCCAGGAGTAGGCGGCAGGCCCTAAATCCACCCAGCCTCCTGGACACCTCCCTGCCCCCTGAGAGGCACGCAAGCCACCCAGACCCACTGCTGTGGGGTCTCAGGTGGGGACTCACACGGCCTCCCTGGAGGTCAGCTGGGGAACTGCTCCCCACCTCCACCCCCATCCGCCAGGGTCTCCAAGGCCGTAGCTGTCTCTTTACCCAGTGCCACCAGAGCTGGCACTTTATAGAAAGCAGGCCGCCCCTCCGCCTTTTTCTTTTGATTACATGGGGGGAGGGGCGGGGGCACATTCCCTGTCCTTCCCAGCGGGAATGCCCCAAAGCACCCCCCTGCCCCCTCAAATCCAGGGGAGGCAGACAGCCTGTGTACAGGGGAGGAAGGTCCTTACAGGAAACGGGCTTGCGTGTGTGAGCCTGCCTGCTGCCTCCCAGGCCAGGGCTTAACCCCAGCTGCCCCCTGCCCGTTTGGGGGCAGGCAGCTTGTCTTCCACCACCATCCCCCCCGCTCCCCCTCCCCCGCCACTGCCCCCTGGCCCTGCCACCGGCTTTCATGAAAGGTTAATCTCCTTCCCTTGTCATTGCACCCGGGTCCCCCTGGCCGCCTCCCCGGACTTTTACGCTTCAGTTAATTAAATGTGGCTGCCATTGTCAGAGGAGTCAGCCGTGTGTATTACACCTGGGTGCTGCCCAGTGTCAGAGGCGCACGTGTGAGTGCATGTGCGTGCACACACACAGGCACACAGATTCACCAGACACACATGCGAGCACGCCCACACACCACACACAGACGCACTACACACACACTCACACACATGAGCGCAGACACACCACACACAAACACACCACAGTCACACACACCGCGCACATGAGCACACATGAGCACACACACAGACACACCAGTCACATGCGAGCACGTTCACATACCACACACAGACACACCACAGGCACACACACCTCACACACATGAGCACACACACACACACACACACACACACACACACACACTGGCAGGGAATGGTCCCAGCAGTTGTCTGCAGGGGTCTGGGCAGTGGGGTGCTGAGGTAGGGCTGTAACTCCCCTGGGTTCTGGAGGGTGGGGGTGGGGTGGGGTGCCAGCAGGGAGCTGGGGCACAATGCCCCGGAGGGCCAGATCCGCATCAACATCCTGCTTCCGGAGATTATTTAATTGGAAGGGATGAAAGATGCTATTAAACCCTCTGCAGCTCCGCCTTCTCGTTCCTGGGGCCTGCGCGGGCCTAGTGGGGAGGGGGCCCTGGACCCCGACTCTGGCCCTTCATGGCCACATTGCATTTTTATGTTTCCACTGGGCACTGCAACACAGCACCCCAACTCTGTGTGTGTGTGTGTGTGTGTGTGAGAGAGAGAGAGACTGAGGGGGCGACATGTATGTGTTCATTTTATAGGGTGTCCCCCCCCCCCAATAATAGTGCTTTAAAGATGTGTGACATCTGTAACTAACAGCTGGCATCCTGTTCTGGAAGAATGTCCTTGTATTTCAAAGCAGGTTGAACTGTCGTTAATAGTATAATTAGGTGATTATCACTATATAGCAGAAAACTGCTTAATTGCAGAGATGGCTTTTCTAGTATTTCATGCTTTTATGGTTATATTTGTTTTTGCTGTTTGAATTTTCATTATATTTTGGCATATTCGGTACATTGCCTCTGTCCCCCACCCGCCTCCCCCAGCCCCAACCTCTTTCTGTGTTTTTGTTTTTAATGTAGCTGACAGCTGTATCCGGCAGCCTTGCGCCCTGTGCTGGCTCTCCCAGCATGCCCATGTCTACGTGGGGAGAAGCTTCTTCTACCAAGTTCCTCCCTGTGGGCCCTGCTTAACCCATGGCATGCCGGGCCAGGCTCCCACCTGAGCAGGCGGGCCGGGCTCAGACCTTTGATTTATCTGATCTCTCGGTGGATAATAGTATGGAATTAGACGGTTAACCCTGGAGCTAAGGTTGCCTGTGAAGGACTGCTTTTACAATGCAATTTATTTTTACGGCGCGTCCTTAATACCCAGTATTGCCAAATGCTTCTGAGTTGCTTAGGTGTGTGTGTGGGGCGGGGGGTGGGAGGGGTGGGGGGTGGGGAGGCATCCAGGAGGGGGAAGGGCAAAAGGCCTGGATCTCTGAGGATGTGACCGGAAGCTAAAGATGAAAGGGCCTCACGGAAAGGACCAGGACATATTATATCTCCTTCCAGAAGAACTGGCGTGTGGAAGCAGTGTGTGTGTGTGTGTGTGGGGGGGGGGTGGTGGTGGTGGTGGTGGTGGTGGTGTTGGGCCTCGCCTTTAGGAAGCAGCCCTCATTCTCAGGGCGCCAGGGCGGGGTGGGCTGGGGAGAACCGTCGTGGGCACCTGGATTTTACTAGGCACCAGGGTCTGGCTGAGACAGATCCGAGTGGACGGCCTGGCCCTGGAGGACAGCGAGCCCATCCCCACCCTCACACAGGGGTCCGGGCAGTGCATCCAGTTGAGAATTGGGAGCCTGTCCCACGGCTGAGAGATCGGCCGTCTTGGGGGGTGGACCTGGTACCGCAGGGAGGAATTGACCTTCGACCCGGTTCCGATTTCATCTTGCTGTGGGTGCCAAGGCTGCTCTTTGGGGACTCATAAGGTAAAGAGACAAATTATGCCCCCCCCCGTCAGTTCCACTCGAGGCGACCCCAAAAAGAACTGCCCAAGATCACCAGCACCCCGAGGCAGCCAGCTGCCCCCCTCTTTCTTCTGCAATGCAAGCCAATGACTTTCTGGTGCCCAGCGCCTAACCCTACCGGGTCTCCTGGGCTGTGTTCCCCATCTGAGCAATGGCCAGGCCTTTCTTCCTTCTCTCCTCGGTCCCCTCTGGACAGCAGGCTTCCATTTCCTGCCCCAAGACTCCCCAGACCCTGATGGGATGTCTTTAAGCCTCAGTCCTCACTGAGGGCCTCTGCAGACAACTCATCCACCGGTTTTGTCTTGGGTGATGACAGCGGCCCCTGCTGTGGATTCCCTTGTGTCCTGTGCCCTCCACCACCCCCAGTCCTGCCAGGGAACACACAGGGCTTCAGGTTGATGCCTGGGACTCCAGGCCAACCCTGTGGGACAGGGCAGAGCTCCCCCTGTGGGCTTCCTGTGCCGCAACTCTTTCTGGTAGTGCAAAGCCTCATCTTTCTCCCTCGGAGTGGGCTAGTGGATTTGAACTCGTGGTTAGCGGACCAGCACATAACCACTACACCGCCTGGCTCCTTGAGACAGCAACCCCCCCCCTCTTTTTTTTTTTTTTTTTTTTTTTAAGGACCAGAAGCACCGTGCTGACTGGGCCTAGCAGGGACCCTCGTGGGACCTGCTGCTGTGGCCCTCCTGTGCAGAGGGGACCACGGTCCTGTCCGTGAGGTGACCTGGCCCTTCTCTGCGCCCTCCCACGCTCTCTGCAGCATGGTGGCAGAGGTCCAGGTGCTCCCAGGGTCTCAACCATGGTGTGGCTTCTGCCCAGGAGCTTCCAATGGTGCCTGGAGAAGTCCCAGCCCCCTCTCACCCTGTTGGAAGCAGGGAAATAGGCCGTCTCCCAGGGGGGAGGCTGGGAGCCCAACTTGGGGATCAGCAGGAGACCTTGTCCCATGCAGGGTCTGGTCACTGCAGCTGTATCCCCTGTGGCTTGTGACTGGCCTCTGCAGTCAGCAGCTATGCTCTCCTCCTCCACGTAAGGACAAATGCAGAGAGAGGTGGGGGTGTGTGTGTAAAGCTGAGGGCAGGTGGCCTTGCTGACCCCTCCCAGGCAAGCAAAGCTGGGACTGTGGGATGAGGGGGGGCCAGACGTGTCCAAAAGACGGGGCTGGTGACATCATGGGGAGCCCTGTGGACTGACGGAAAGAGGAAAGAACACACTGACACCAGACCATTCTGACTCACAGGGACCCTGCAGGGCAGGGTAAGACTGGGCCCCAGGGGTCCGAGATGGTCACTCTTTCCAGATGTAGGAAGCCCTGTCTTTGTCCCAGGGGACAGCTGGCTGGAGGGCTTGAACTGCTGACCCTGAGGTAAATGGCCCCCCATGCTGTTCTGCAAGAATGACAGCCAGAATGCTCCTTAGAGTTGAGGATGGTGAGACCTTCTCACTGCTCTGCTGTCATCAGGAGGGACCCGTCCAGGGACGTCATGCTTGATAAAGCGGAGGGTCAATGATAAACAGGAAGACGGTGGCTGGCTGCAGGGGCCGGGAGGACGGGGCAGGGTCACTGTGAGTCAGAAGGCCTGCATGGTCCTGGAGAGATTAGAATCCACCCAGCTGATAATATCTTCAAAGACCCCAGTACAACCCAGGTCACCTTCACCAGCCTGGGGGGCATGGGGGGTAGCATGTGCACGGGTCTTTTATCCATGGTGGACACGCAGCCTGAGAGCACAGGAAGTCCCAGCAACAGGTCTGCTCCCTGACAGGAATGCCGGGGAGAAGGGGTGGGGGGTGGGGTCCTTGTGGGGAGGGAAGGCAGAAGCTGTGGCGGGGAGGGAGGGAGGGAGGGAGAGGCAGGGGCAGGTCTGTTCTGCAGACACTTTTTTTGGGGGGGGAGAGAGGGTTGTCATTGGCCTGGGTAGAGGAGGAAGTGCCCTAATAAGATCCTGGTAGAACTGAGGAGAAAGGATTTGAGATATCTGCCTGGGGACCCACAGGTCCACACCAGCCAGTGTGGGGAGGGGTGGGGAGGAAGAGGGCTGCAGAGTCCTCTCTTAGGGCCCTGGGAAATATGTGCCTGGTTTCCTAGTGGGCTGTCAGCCACTGAGGTTCCCAGTTTGAACCCACTCGCCGGTCCCAGGGAGAAAGATGAGGCTGTCTGCTCCAGTGAAGACTGACAGCCTGGGAAGCTGACCGGGGCTGCCCTGCCCTGTTGCGTGGGGTCAGGATGAGTCAGAGTGGACCAGATGGCAGTGACCTTTGATTAACTGACCGCCTCGGCCCCCAAGGGATGCCGATGACGAGGAGCACCCAGCCTCCCGGCTGCATCTCTCTCACCCTGAGGGGCCTTGGAAGAGAGGTGTGGTCATCCTACTGCCTCCAGATACAGGCCCACTTCTCCCTGCCTGACCCACTGCCCCCTGGGTGCTGTGGGTAGTTTTCCGCCTACCCACGAGGTCAGTCCAACAACGGGCGCCCAAAGAACAGAAGCCTGAAACTCTCTCTCTCTCTCTCTCTCTCTCTCTCTCTCTCTCTCTCTCTCCCTCTCCCTCTCTCTCCCTCTCTCTCTCTCCCTCCCCCACTCCCAGCCAGCAGATGTTGAAAGGTTCTGGGTTTCTGCAGATCAGCCTGGCGCCTCCCGCCGCCTCCAGGAGCTGCCAAAGGCTGGCAGGGCTCCCCAGATACTGCACGCCCACACCTGGAGGTGGGGGGGCGAGCTACAGGGTTCAGGCACCACCCTAGGTCTGGCCTCCGGGATAAATAAATAACCCTCTAATCAGTTTTTCACCTTTGATAGCGTTGGTAGCATGTGTTGCTGGACCCAGAACAGGCTGACACAGAATCCTCTGGAGTCTGGACTGGGAGCACCTCCCCTCCCCACCCTCAGAGGCAAGTAGGCATGGGTTGGCACTG
>PVJH01030251.1:0-25023 GCA_004026705.1 Nesogale talazaci
AAACCTCGAGCAGTTGTGCGGGAGAAAGATGGGGTTTCCTACTCCTGTAAATAGTTACAGCCTGGGAAACCTATAGTGGGGTGTGTGCCCATCATTGACTTCTGGGCAGCAAGATAAGCTTCACCGGCCTAAGATATCTGGAAGTACCATGGGCATCCTTCACTGCCAGTAAGCCTCCCATACAAATGCGCTCAGCTCACTCCCTCGGGGGCCAGCCACCTGGCTCGCTGTAGCTCTCTGAGACCAGTCTCCTGGCTCTTGCTCTTGTGTTTCTCCAGTGTTCTAGCTAACCGGATGTGCTCTGTCCCCAGCCCTGCCTCTTCAAGGTCATGAGGTCCCCCTCGGCTTTTGTGGAAGTGGATCTTTTAGGCCCAGCAGAAGGGCAAAACTGACCAACTCCCCAGTATGCCGTGCTCACCTCATTTACATAGTGACTAACCAATCACCACAAGAGCTTTACGCGCCTTATTTGCCTAAGATGCTGCCCAATCCCTTTGAAAGACTGCGGCCCAGTGCGTAGCAGAAGTTCAGACCCAGGATCAGAAAGGCAAGACGGAGAAAAACCCACTGGGCTGTCACCCAGTTCTGTGACTGCAGCCCCACTGCCAATATCTTCAGGAGCAGACGCAGCGTGGCCAGCTCGCAAAATGACTCTGCAGCCGACAGGGACTGTGTCACCGTGCTGGGTTGTGAGGGGGTGTTTGATTCTCATAAGCAGGAGGGCATTGCTGGGGGCTGAAGGAATTAGGGAAAGCTACGGGAAGGATGTAGAGGCTTAAAGTGTGTTTTTGATGACTTAAGATAATTTTTTTTTTTTTGGCATCACTGCTCTCCGGTGGTGGGAGTAGGAGGCCCAGCCCCACTGCTGGAATTGAACCTCCGTCCCAGTGGGCCGCAGTTCCGCGCACAACCACTACGCCACCGGGGCTCAGCCCAAGATAAATATTTTTCTTTTCAGGCATCACGGCCCTCTGGTGGGAGTGGGAGCCCCAACCTTGCTGCTGGATTTGAACCGCCAACCCAGTGGGCCGCAGTCCTGCACACAACCACTACGCCACCGGGGCTCAACCCCAAGATAAATATTTTTAAGGATATATTTCCTCTCAAAATAAAATAGCCATTATATATGTATATCTACCATATTTTTCAGACTATAAGATGCACTCTCTCCCCACCCCCCAAGAAGGGGAAAAACGTGGGTGCACCTTATGGTCCGAAGGTGTGGTATACCCCAGAACATTTTAGTATAGTGGTACTATTTGGTTCAGAATAATTTTTTTCTTGTTCTCCTGCTCTCCCTAAAAACTGAGTGTGCTTGATGGTCAGGTGCATCTTATGGTCCAAAAAATGTGATATATATGTACATATATATATATAGAGAGAGAGAGACAGAGTGAGAGTTGTTTAAAAATAGATGAGAGCTTTCAAAAAGTTTGCAGAAAAATTCCATGATCGTTCTTTCCCTTTGTGAGCAGCAGTGTCATTCCTACTTGTAAGCATTTAACATTTTTATTTCTTTCCTTTAAAAAGTCTTTTTAATGAAGCACATTTCCCCCCTCATTATCGTATGGATGGTTCTCTGTGTGCGTTCTCAGTCTTTCTAAGCTCACACGTTCTCAACTATTTTAAGCAAAATCTGAACATTTCCACTTGTTGCTTGTCAGTGCTGTCAAGTTGGTTCGTGACCATAGGGTCCAACAGAATGAGAGACTGCCCAGTCTGGCATCATGCTCACAAGTGGGGGAACCTTTAAGCCCATCATCAGAGTGGCCACTGTGTGTGGGAGTTAACTACTTCATCAGCCGAACCCTCCTGGCTAGAAGCAGAGTTCAATGTATCAATCAAGTAGTAACTTGCTGACACCCACTTGGGGGTGTGGCCCTTTGTAGACCATTCTTCTCTTCCGTTCACCTTCCTACTCATTGGAATGTCACCCGAATACTGTGTCTGTCTCCAGAGGCACCCCCATGTAGGCCGCCCAATCCCCAGCGCAATTGGCACCCTGCCATGTTTCCACTCACTCTGGATGCACCTGACTCTGCCCCCATGGGCCTATGAGTTCCCTGCTACCCACTGCACCTTTCAGCATCATTGGCCTGAAGAGGGTTCCAGGTAACACTGGACCCATAGATTTAAATGGGACTGAGTGGGATGCTTTCTTGATATACGATGACTTTTTGATGTAAAGCTCTTTCCTGAACATAGACGAGCGTCTGGCGACATGCTTTGTTTCCCTAGACAATCTGACCTAACACACCATGTCAGTCCACCTCATTGAGGGGCCCCCTCTTTTTCCTGACCCACTTCTTTACCAATAATGGTATCTTTCATTGGGGACTGATCTTTTCTGACCCAAGTCGTGGTATTTTCAATCACCTCATAGCCACAGGGCCGCAGTAAAAATTCCATCATCTTTTGATTCAATTTTCCAGTGAATTTTTTGAAGTCCCCACCCATATATACTCTTAAAAAATGCTTACACAATACAGAACACCCAAAAGTTAAAATCTCATGATCCAGAAATAGCTACTATAACAATTTGGTTAAACAAAATCTACACAGATTTTTAGATAACTATATTTATTTGTAAAAAGATATATGCATTCTTTGTATTGTGGCACAAGATATTTTCATATCTTCCAAGATGATCGATTTAGATACTTATTATCCCGTTTAGTGGCTGAGTGTATTCCACTCCATGGAGGTTTTTTAATTTGCTTCATCAAATCCCAACGGTTAGAGGTTAGATTATCTGGTCTATTTCGATTCATTAAAAACAACAAAAACATTGATTGAGGAAACTCCTCAATCAGATGGAATGACACCAGGACTGCACCAATTGTGAGGAAAGGTGCAGGATTGGGAAGGGTTTTATCCTGTGATGAGTGGGGCCCCTATGAGCCAGAGTCAGCTTGGTGACACCTAACAAGTAGAGATGAGCGTTCACTCTCCAGCTCTCCAATCAACAGCTTAGTGATTTTAATCCAGTTATTGCAGCATTGCCAAGGTAGGTAGGGTTTTCTAGAGGAACAAAGCCCATGATCAGAGAGAGAGCTGCATATCATGAAAATGGCTCATACAGTAAGAGCGGCAGCCAAGTCCAGTCCAATTCAGGCAAGTTCCAACTCTGTGGGTCCTATGTTAAGCTGGAGGCGTCTACTGACTCGTATAGCTTTGAGGGATGGATAGACTCAAGGTCAGCAGGGACACCACAGGCTGTGGGCTACCCCAGCAGATAAATCTAAGGTCAGCAGCTAGGGCTGTCACTGGAGAAGGGAGTGAATACAAGGTCAGCAGGCCAAGGTCGAGTCAGATGGCAAGCTGGTGGCTCAAGTCCAAAGAACCAGAGGCTGATGAGTCAGCTGCAAGATCCAGATGTAAGTCACATGAAAGTCAGTTTTCTCGCAGAGTCCACTTAAAGGAAGCAGGCCACACCCACAAAGGAACTTCCTTTCAGTAACTCCAGGGCTATGAACTGAGTAAGGGACTGTATTCCATCCTAATCTTCTTACAACGGAGTGATTGCTCACTGACGATTCCATTAGAGTCGATAACCTTGTTGGGTCACATCATGGGGGATTCCTAGGTCTCAACAGCCAAACCACTGAGAATCTTGGGCCAGGCAAGTTGACACAAACCCAACAGTCGTCTTCCAGAAAGACTGTGAAAGTTATATTCAATTATGCTTTCTCCAATCGTGGTGTGTAAAGTCGCCCAAAGATGTAGCTGATCACTGAAAGAGTGGGTGTTCAAGGTCACTCAGAGCTGCCCCAGAAGAAAGGTCTGGTAAGCTACGTTTGAATAAACAGCCCTTAAAAGCATTGTAGAATACAGTTCTGCTTTGGTACACTGGGTTACCATGCGTTGGAAGAGACTTAATGGAACTAGTTTCTGGAGTTCCTGGGTGGTGCAAATGGCTAATGTATCCAACTGCTAATTTATAGATCGTAGGTTCAAATCCACCCTGAGGGACCTTGGAATATGGCTTGTAGGAGTCCAACTAACACAGTGGTAATGCATTGACTTGTTAACTACAAGGTCAGCAGTTTGAAACCACCCACCACACTGCAGGAAAAAGAGAGGGTTTTCTATTTCCATTAAGAGTTACAGCCTTGGGCTGAGCCCCGGTGTGTAGTGGTTGTGCGCAGGACTGCGGCCCACTGGGATGGAGGTTTGATTCCAGCTCCACGGAGCAAAGACTGGGCCTCCTACTCCTACCACCTGAGGGCAGTGATGCCAAAAAAAAAAAAAAAGAGTTACAGCCTTGAGCTCGCTTTGGCAGCACACATACTAAAGAGTTGCAGTCTCAAAAAAAGAAAGAAAGAAAGGACAAAAATTACAGTCTCAGAAGCTCACAGGGGTCTTTTTACCTTGGCCCATAGCAGTGGTAAGTGCCTCAATCCTTTCATATAGTTCCTCATGTTGTGGTGATCCCCACCCCCAACCCAAACCATAAAATTATTTTTGTTGCTACTTCATAACTGTCATTTTGCTACTGTTATGAATCAGCAACCCCGGTGAAAGGGTCATTGGATGTCTAAAGGGGTTGCAACCCACAGGTTGAGAACCACTGGCCATAGGTCCACGTGGGTCAGGGTGGCAATGAGTTTGGTTCTGGGCTTTCTCACCTGCCAGGCTCTTCCTGTGAAGAGCAGAAAGGAGCAGGGGTGTGCATGTTTTTGATTCATCAGCCAGTTCCTTCATAAGTCAAGCCAAGCAGGCCCAGTGAGGTTTGTGGTCATGTGACATCATGCTGATCAGTGGACCAAGGAAGTGGGGTTTATTTTTTTTGTCCTCTGTTGGCTCATGTGGCATTACAGATGGGAGGTTGAAAACACAGAAGGTCTCGGGGGATTTTCGCGGGTTGAGAGAGGAACCCTATCATCTGTGTTCTGGCCTCATTCTGATAGTATCTTGGCTTCTTGTCTTTGGGTAGTGTCTCAGGGACCTTGCCTGTGGGGATGACACACTGGTGTGGCAGAAATCTCCATCCCTGCTTCACACCATTAACTCAAAATGGATCAGAGACTGAAGTGCATGTTGAAAGGAGGTCATGGCATATCAAACACTGGTGGTCCTGGCAGAGGCTATCATTTCTCTCACAGCAGATAAAAAGCATGGGCCATCAAAGAAAGAATGAACAAAATGGACGTCATCGGTACTCGGCTATCTTACTCTCTAAAAGACACAGTGGAGAAAGTGGCAGGACAAAGCTCACGATGCATGTGCTAGGGATTGGATCATGACCCCCTCAAAAAATAGGTGTGGTAAATCCTAACTCTTACCCCTGTGTGATAACCCCATATGGTAACCGATCTTTTGTGATGTTAATGGGAAATCCCTGGGAAGCACAGGGTTTGTCATAAGCTAATATTTGATATCATTGTGAAGATATACACAGTAAAACATACACCAATGTAATGGTTTCTCCCTGAGCCGCTCAGTGACATTGATGACATTCTTCAAGTTGGGCAACCGTTCCCATCCTCTCTTTCTGAGTCCTTTTCTTCCTCACTATCGTGAACTCACTGCCCTCTGCTATGTTGATCCCATGTAGACAGTTGTTAAAAGACTCTAAGGTCAAAGCAGACCGTGTTTCACTCGTTAAACTAAACTTAACTTAATCGGCTTTAAGAAGATGCCAGGGGATCTTTTTGAATTAAAGTTTGAAGATTACCATAGGGTCATGTATTCAGGGGTTCCTCCACCTACACGGCTCTAGAAAGCCTAGAACCCATGAGATTTGACATTCTGCTTTGCATTCCCCCCTGTTGATCAGGTTTCTTCTATGGACTCTGGGCTCACAATGTTCAGTCGTGGTAGCTGAGGGCCAGGCAGTGCTCCTAGCTGCAAGCTGTCATGGAGGCTGTGGTCCCTGTGGTCCTTGCTTCCTTGAGTGCACCCATCTTATTTGCTCCAGACAGAAAGGGGTCACTAGTTGTAGCTTAAAGGGCCATTCACATGCTTTTAAGTACCAATCACTATGCACCAAAGCGAGATGGAGGACCTTGTCTTTATGAGCTGTGTTATGCTAATCGACCTAGATGCGTCAGAGACTTTGATTCAGTCTTCGAGGGCAAGATTCAGTCCTTGATTTGGTGATGGCTAAGACATTTGTCCTGGTGATTGCCATGGTGACGCATTGGACTGCTAACTGCAAGGTCAGGGGTTCGACATTATGGGGTGTTACTGGGGAGAAAAATGGGGTTTTTGTTCCTATAAAAGAGTTACCGTATGGGGCAGTTCTAGCCCGTTCTGCAAGTTTGCTGTGAGACCCCATCAACTGTACGGCAATGAGGCTTTTTTGGAAGGCGTTTGCATAACTTGGCCCCCTGTATCTTCTACTATCTACCTGGATCTATTTGTAGCTCACACAAATACGTATATAAAAATATCCTCGACCAAGCCTCCATATGCTTGTGGGTGGATTTCCCTATGTTGTCCCACACCTGCTCCACTGTCATATCTACCTAGGTACCCACTTGTCAACTACCATTTGCTGTGGCTGTCATTGCAGGATTGTGTATGCGACAGTACTTACTGCTGCTGCCTTCCTCCAAGCGGATATATGCCGACTATTACGATCTAGTTAGTGATTTTCTCACCCTCAGCTGGATTTCTCTGTCCATCTCTGGTGACTATCAAAGAATGCTTCTTTCTGCCTGTAAACCCTTTATGGACATTTCGTGATAGTGGCTCATGCCATATTTGTCCTTCTGTGATGGAGTTAGGTCACATGGCATAGGAAACTCATCTCTTTTGAGATAGAAAAGAGGAGATAAGACAAGTAAAACAGGTAAGTACAAATAGAAAGGAGGATGTAGGGAGGATGTAGGTTGCACCATTGTCATGCAACCAAGCAATGGTGGCATCGTGGGTAAAGCTCTTGGCTGCTAACTGCAAGGTTAATGGTTCGAGGCCACAGAGGAAGGTTATGAAGGGTCAAAAAGCACATGAGAAAGAATTCAACATCACGAGTCTCCAGGAGTCTAGCCTGTTCATCTGGAGATAGTCATTGAGTAGCCAATGAGGCCCTCGTATGGGCATGACTTTCTCCTGAGACCTCTGGGAAATCTTGCGATATTTCCCTCATGGAGATGAGAGGCCATCTCCCCAGTTGTTGGGAGTCATTCTCCCTGATGATGAATTATGAACAAGACAAGATGGCAGCATCCCAGGAGCTGAAGGAGCTGGAGGAGAAGCCACATTGCCTTACCCTGATGGAACCAGATCTCTGAAGCTGGAGAAGCCACATGGAGACCCCTGCCAGCACTGAGTTGCTTCTTCCACCACTACATCTTGTTGATGGACCCTGAGCCCTGGAAACGAAGAGCCACAGAGAGAACCCGGCCAGCGCTGGGACTCTGCACTCACTGGCTGGTGACTTCGTGAGTTGGAAGGAGACTTTATAGATTGATATCAGGTATATGGGCCAATATCAGACTTATGACTTTGAACTGGACTGGGTTGGGATACTTTCTCAATGTTCCATTCCTCTTGTATATAAACCTTACCCTTATATCCATATGTGTGTCTATGAATTTGTTTATCTAGTCCACCCTGACTAACACAGAAGTTGACAGACGTCCAGAAGGAGGTTTGTCATTGATCAACATTTTATCTTTTTTGAAATGAGAAAATCACTTGGACACTTGAATTTTTCCCATAGCACTGACCCAGTAAAGTGTGTTTAACATCACAACAGTTTCTGTGGCATTTCTGCCCTCCCCCACCCCCACCCCCCAAGCAGGAAACAACATCACTAATGGTTTCACAGTCAAATGCTGCTCTCTTAAATCAGCCTTCATAAAAATGAGGTTCAACTGAAACTGCTTATATGAAAAAAAATTCACTGTGACCAAAGAGAACCTTCCCAAGTGATGCACCAGGTGCACTATCTCAGAGTGAGCTGCAACAAGCTTTCCTGGTAGAAACAAGAAGTGCTATGAAAGTTCCCCTCTGCCTGGCACAATTGGGGAGGGAGTACACCCTTGTAAAAGTACGAAGAAACCATGAGAGGACAGAAAAAAATTCCGATCTTGGTCGACTCTTTGCACACTTGTGTGAGGCTCTTGCTTTATTTCGCGTCCCGAGGTGGGTGGGACCTCATGACATTCTTGGCGCTGGGGGATTTCTCTGTGCCTTCTGCTGTCCATGGCCCCTGAGCTTCGGAGACCACTGATGCTTTGCACTGAGCCACGCATGTGCTGTGGAGGCCAAAGTATGGGGCACGGAGAAAGCAAGAGGCCTGACAGGCTCCAGCCTTTGACCCTGGGGAATGTGTCAGGGCGCTTTGCATTTAGTGTATGACCTCGCTCAAACGGCTTCCACAGGCCTGACTCAAATGCCACGTTGTCTCAGCTTTGCTCTTGTTCCTGAGAAAGAGGAGCCCTGACGAGTGGTGAGTAAACCAAGGAGGGAGGATTGTGATTGAAAGTGGATTAAACAGGACACAGAAAGCCGTTCAGGAGAGGTACTTCCTTGTCTAGGTGGATCCTTTGTGATTTCCTGAAAACAGCCCATCAGAAGAACACGCCTGAGCAATCAAGACAGGTTAACTTCCGAGTCTGGCCCACATCTGCCCTCATGCTTGGGCTCATGATCGCCACATGCTGCCCGTCTGTGATTCCTCATTAGAAGGTTCTTGTGATGCCCATAAGTCCCTGTTGCTTCATTTGAACAGAACTGGAGTATTTTCTCTAAGACATGTTCCCACCCAGGTCATCTTGAAGACATCCCCTGGCCCCGACTTCAAAGCTTCCTCTGGACAGCAGCCCTGAAGCGTGTGTGCCAGGCTGGGGCCCTGGTATCTGAGGTATGGGCGCACTCTGCCCGCTGGGTTCCAGCCTTTCCTACTCAACTGTGAGCCCTTGCCCTTCCTCACCTTCCCTGGCTCCAGGACGGGACGGGTTCTCACCACACCCTTCAGGAACCTCCCCCAGGGCTCTCCTTTTCTCCCTCAGGCATGAGCTCTTCCCAGAGTGGCTTATTTTTTGTTTTTTTAGAGGAAATCTTTACCCAGTCCCCCAGGCAAGGTAGCACAAAGCCAGCTTGAAATTGAGGGGGAGTGGAGAAGTGAATCAACACAAACGAATATTTCAATAAATTACCCTACCATGAATGTGCGAGTGTGTTTCAGAAATGCTAATACCAGTCACTGAAGAGAGACAGCACAGGAGGCTCGGAGAGCTGGATCTGGCAGAAGGGGCCCAGGGCTTGTGAGGAGAGACTGGCAGGAAGACAGCAAAGCCAAACCGGGACAATGCCCCATGGACGGTCATTGGACAGAGGTGGCCCGCAAATGGCCTCTTTCCCTTGCTCTGTAGCCTCCTCCCCAGCACTCAGTTCCCGAGGCCGCTCTGGTGACTTTCAGTTGATAGGTGGTCAGAGTAGGCCTCAAAGAGGTGCAGTGAACCCCCTCAGGCCACACAGCCCACCGGTCTGTGGGAGTCAGGCTCACTGAGAAGGAAATAACCAGAGAGACCTCTGAGGTCACTTAGGCTGGCTGGCTTCCGGCTCCCAGGGGCTCTGGGTCTGCCAACACCAGCTCTGTGTGCCTGGGGCAGTTCCTCCACCTCTCTGGCTCATGTTCTTCCTCTGAAACATGGGGATCATAATGGTGCCCACGTGTGGCAAGGGGAAGGACTTACAGTGGAGCTTGGCACAGAGAGCCATGTCAATGCTGGTTCTTAACATGACCGTGCTAGCAGGGAGCGGGGCCACAGGGGAGGCAGGACTGGGCAGGGACAGTTTGCAGGCTGGACCCTAGCTGGAGAGCCTGAGAGTCACATACATGGCCCAAGCCAAACCATTTGCTGATGAAGCAGATCACCATGCCTTTTTTCCAAAGGACCTTTTGGTGGGTTTGACCACCCACCTTCCTGTGAGCTGCCAAGCACTGAATTATTTGCAGCACCAATGGACTCTGATCGGGGGCTACCAGTTCCACGGGAGTGTTGAGCCAGTCAGAGGAGCTTATTTCTGTGCTGAAAGTTCCAGGCCATGCAGATGGCGCAGGGCCCAAGAGTTAACTGAAGCTCGTTTCTCAGAAAGGGAAGAGGAGTAGAAGGTGATTTCATGGTTGGAAAACAACAGAAACCAAACTTTTGTCTTCTCGTTGATTCCACCCAATGGAGACACAATGTGAAGAAGGGACAGATTACAGAAGATGCCTCTTCCCTTCTTCCAACCTTCTCTCACCCCGGTCTTTGTCACCTAGCTCGACCATTACAGACAGCCCCAACTCAAATTTTCTCACAGTGGAGGACGGCTGACATGCGAACTTGAACCACCATCTCTACAGAATGACTTGCTCTCTGATTGTCAATGCCGTGGGGTGACCCCTGTCTCTTTCGAGCCTTCTTTCGGTCCTGGAGAGATTTCCATGTGGCTTCTCTCTTGCCCCATCTCAGCCCCCCTTGCTTGGTTCTAATCTATCTCCAAAGAGACTGATTTCAGACACACCCCACAATTCCCCTGCTTCAGCAACCCAACAAAGCCAACTCATCCCGAATGGCATGATAGCCCCTGGCACAGAGGTGAGGATTTACAACACATTGTTGGGGGGTGGGGACGGGGGTGGGGAGGGCACACAATTCAGTCTATAACACCCACCTTGTTCTGAAAAGCTGGCAGAGTCCAGTCCGCTTACAGAGTCACGTTGTGAGTAACCCACTTGTGTACCTGTGGTTTACCTACCTGGAGAAAATTTGTACCCGAAGTTCTCCACATGCTGTGGGCAAATAGGTTTCCAGCCAACTCCACAAATATTTACTGTGTGCGGGTTAACTGAGCCTGCTTTGTGCTGGAGGTGCCAGCGAGGTGCAAATGGGCCAGGGCCGTCCTCCCGGGAGTCAGCCTGGGGCCCCTGGCTGATGTTGGCAGAAGACGTACTCTCTCTGGTCGCCCCCCCCACCCCCCCAACTGGGATGCTGAAAAAGTCTCTGTCTACCAGAACACAGAGCCAACTTTTCTCTCCGATGAAGGGGAGGAGAAGGCATCACTGCCACTTTTGCAAGAACCCAACAAGGCAGTGCTCTGAAGGTGCAATCTACGAGGATAAAGGTGCGATCTATGAGGATGAGGCAGAAAGAATGAATGCTCAGCCACTGCCATCAAGTCAATTCAGACTCATAGCAACACTTAGAGGGCAGGCTAGAACTTCCCCTTTGGGTTTTCTTATTTAAAAAGCACTTTATTGGGGCTCTTCTCACAATCTGTCCATCCATTGTGTCAAGAACATTTGTACATATCTTTACAGGAGTAGATAGCCGTATCTTTTCCCCATGGTGGCTTTGAACCACTGACCCACTACCCTACCAGGGTGCCTGTGAACCTGCCTGTGTCGATTGTTGGTGTTGGCTGTCCACGAGTTGCCTGGGTTTACAGAGACCTCGTGCACCCCAGAAAGATGTGCTGCAGAGAGTATGATCCATAGGCTGGTGGACTGGGCAGGGTTCTCTAGAGAAGCAAAACCAGGACACTTATGATTTGATAAACACTTACAGGAGAATAGGTTTATGCAGCAAGAAGGAATATAACAGCCGGTTAGTGCACACAGCAGTACAGAGGACTCAGGTCAAATCGCTTCTGTGGAACAGTGCATCTATTGGAAGTCCTTCAACTCACATGGGCTGCAGGGTCCAAGGTCAAGGACGCAGACCAGAGTCCTCCCTTGAGCAAGGCAGGCAGAGTTTGCCCGCAGGCCGCAAAACGCAGGGTGGGTCTACACCAGTCAGCAGCTCAGGAGCTTAGCAAAGCAGGACCGGAGATGGGATGTGGAATTCACGCAATGTAAGGCGACAGGCTCCACCAGCATCAAGCTCAAGCGATAGACACCCCAGTAGCGTGACAAATCAGGTCTTGAAGGAGGCTTGAAGGAGGTCTTGCTGTACGATCCACGGGCTAGCTTGGCCTACAGGTAGGACAGTCCACAGGTAGAGGCCAAGAACTAGCTGAAGCAGCAGCACACTGGTCCAAGCACCAAACCAGCACAGCTGGTTTTTGGCAGGTCTTTCTGCCTAGTCTGGAATCCCCATGGAAACCTGTTGCGCATCATGGCAACACTCAAGTCTCCACTGATGGATGGATGGGGCTGGCCCAGGTCTTCTAAATGGAAGATAAGACTTCGACCTCGGATCTGCCTGTGTCTACTGGAAGGCCTTTATAAATACCTACTGGTTTACCAGTGATGGCTTCCCCGATAGCATTCTTAATTTCACACCTATTTCTTTACTCTTCTGTACACTTTACCAGATCATCAACACAAATAGAAATGTCTCCTCCCTATGGTTTTCAGAGGTTGCAACCACAGCTTAAAATAGACCAGAGGAGGCTTTAGTCTTCAGTGGACCTCATACACCCTAGTGGTGTAGTAGGGTATACCCTGGGCTGCTAACTACAAGGTCAGAAGTTCGAACTTGAGAGAAAGAAGATGGTTTCAGTTCCGGGGAAGATTTACAGCTTTGAAAGCCCAGAGAGCAGCACTACATTGCCCTCAAGGGTGGCTATGATTTAGGATCAATTTGGTGACCGTAAGCGTTTTACTTTTAAAAATTTATTGTTGAATTATCTGTTTTATGGGCATGTGATTCACGAGTCGTACAATGCAATAGTTCAGTCGTCTTAAGATTTGTATACCATCATTACCACAATTAACTTTAGAACATTTTCTTCCTTCTCATACTTCATGCTATTAATTGTCCCCCACCCCCATTTTGTTTTGCTTCCTTGTGTATTGTTTGATTTTTAGGCGAATGTCTATGCCTCGTGATAAACCCTGGAGGAGCCAGGTTTCTCTGGAGACAGCGGTGCCCCTTTACTTTCTGAGCAAAAGGGATTAAGGGAAATGAGAGACAGTCGGACGGGGTTTCCTGCTCCACATCGTTTATTCTATACTGTCTATTTTATACTGTCTTCATGGGAGAAGCCCCGGTGGTGTAGTGGTTTGATGTGGGACTGTGATCGGCACAGTCAACAGTTTGAAATCACCCACAGCTCCGTGGGAAAAAGACCGGGCTTAAAACTGCTGTCAAGTTGGTCTCAGAAACCGGGGGGTGGGGGTGGGGGGTGTCAGTATGAATCAGCTTTGACTCATGGACTCCGAGGCAGCAAGACCTTCTTTTCTCTCTCTAAATGGGTTTGGTTAAAACAAAAATAGCTCTTCATTCCGTAGCACTTTCATACATTGTTGTTAGGTGTCTTCAGAATCAACTCTGACTCATAGTGGCCCTACGTCCAGAATGAAACCCCGCCCTGCCCTGTTCATCTGCAAGCACATTGCGGTGCTTCTTGCAGTCGCTGTGTCATTCGTTCCATCTTATCAAGAGTCTGTCTCTTTTCAGCTGACCCTCCTATCTATTTCTTTTTTTTAGTAAATCATTTTATTGGGGGCTCTTACAACGATCCACACATCAATTGTATCAAGCACGTCTGTACATATGTTTGTCATCAACATTCTCAAAACATTTTCTTCCTCTTTGAGTCTTTGCCATCAGCTCCTCTTTTCCCCCTCCCTCGCCTCCTCGTAAACCCTTGATAAATTATAGATTATTATTATTTTCATGGCAGTGAGCTCTTCAGGGAGGCCTCCCTATAAGTGAGAGAGATCTCTGCAAACTGTGAGGCAGCTCTGAGTTGTCCAAGGGAGGAAAGAGACCCCCAATTCAAGTATTTTATAGAAATTCTTCTATGAAGCCTTAGATAGGACAGAGATGAGACCAAGTAACCAAAAAACCCCGAATCATTTGGCTAAAGAAGAAAATCAGTCTGAGGTTGTCATGGTATCCAAAGGCTTCACACCGTGTAGTGAAGTGACAAAGCATGGAAAACAGAGGACATGGACTACAAAATCACAATTGGTGGCAGATGGATCCATCTCAGTCGGACAGCTAGAAAGAAGCTGTGACTGGGTTAATCTAACAATTGAAGATTAGAGAAGCTCGCAGACGGCTTTATGGGCCTTTCGTCCACTTTGCCCGGGGTATGACTTTTGACCAGGAAATGCTAGGATCCCAATTCCCATCAATCCTGTCTGTCAGCTACCCTTCCTCTACTGGAAGGACAAGCACTATTTCGGCTAGGAGTGCTTCTTACACCATTGACAGTGAGTTTGGCTTTCATCATGCTCCATTCACTATGCTGGGTACCAGAGAGAAACAGAATGGAAGGCAGTCCTTTAGATGGGGTTCAGCCCCGTGGAGAAAGTGACCCAAGGGGAGTTCAAACAGAATAGTCAGCATGCAGAGGAATAATGGGGCAATTTCCAGCTGTGTAATCATGGAAGGCTCCCAGGAAGGGGTGATCTTGGGCTTTGCCTTTGATTGGGCTGACTCTTGATTGTGAGAAGGCAAAAAATGGATGTTGGACATGGGTTCCCCCCCCCTTCTCTCCTGTCATCTGGACTCAACTCAACCCTCCACCACAACCTTTGCTTCTTAGTGCTGTTGTTGAAAACATACCGGGCGTGAGTGGTGTTAAGATGGCAGATGTATTTTCTGACAGTTCATTAGTTTACAAACTTGGGTTCAAGGCGTTGGCTCTGTTGTGGTGGTGGCTGTTAAAGTGGGTTCTGACCCCTACCAACCCTAACCCAGAACTAAACGCTGCCTGGTCCTACATAATCTTCACAATTATTCTTATGTTGGAATCCAGGGTTGCAGCATGGCGTCATTCCCCTCCTCTTTCGCTTTCCTTCCCCTTCTCCAAGGACAACAAGCCTGAAGTATATAAGATACAGCTTCACCATCCTTGCTTCTAAAAAGCATCCTAGCCTTACTTTTTCTCCCACACACGGGTCTGTCCTTTCAGCAGTCCAGGCATTCTTCCCCGGCACCACAGTTCAAGTGTCTTGATTCTTCTTCGGTCTTTCTTAGTCCATGTCCAATTCTCACATGCACGAGGCAATGGGAAACACTCTGGCTTGGGCCAGGTGCCTGCCATCCAAGTCCTTGTCTCTGCTCCCTGGGTGACTCTCCAATGGCTTTCAACTTTCCTCTGCAGTGTGAGCTTGTTTCTGTAGAGACTGCTCCTTGCAGCACCCAGAAGGGAGTAGACTGAGGACAAGCCCAAGACTGATAGGGTCTCGACAACATACAAAGAAAGCCCTATTTTCCCTGGGATTACACCCCCAGGTGTAGGGATGAGGATCCCACACAATTCAATAACTGATAATGACTACGAATTAGATCCCGGATCCCTCCTTTGGCCCTGTAGCTCCCCAAACTCAACAACCATCTAGTCAAGTCTGGCCCACAGTCACCCCATCAGACACAGGAGAGCTGTTCCTGTGGGTTTCCAAGACAGTAACTTTTTACAGGGGTGGAAAGCCTCATCTTTCTCTCAAGGAGCAGCTGGTGGCCTCAAACTGCTGACCTGGAGGTTAGCAGCCCACTCTGTAACCCACGACCCCACCAGGGCTCCTTCTGTTATTTCCCAGCCTGCTTTTTTGTTGTTGTTGTTGTTGTTGCAAGTTTAGCTATTGGGTTTGTGCCCCCAGGGGAGCAAGAGGCCAGGTGGGTGAACTGAGTGCCTTCCCTCATCCCTGCAGTTTTTGCTCGGTGGAAGCAGGCATGACGCGAGGGCCTGACCTTCTAGACAAAGAATTACCTGCAAGTGCTCATCTGATCTCCTTGCAAGGACTCGTCTACCTTGGAAGGTGCAGCTCTCATTCCTTCCTTCCCGCGGCGGTGGTGGTGTTGGGGGTCAGGGGATGGGAAATCACTGAAGAATGACTCTGTGACTTTGTTTTGGAATTCGTTCAACTTGGCTGGCTGTAACAGTGAGTGCAAATGAACACCGTACAAATCGGCTACATAAGTATCACGCCGTAATTGATTGTCTTCTGTCATCAAAGCCAAGGCTGCTGACTTCAATACTTCCCCACCATGCCACTGCTGGAGGGGAAACATGGGGCTGGGGAGAGCGGGGAGGTGGCGGGAGTGGCTTTTGCTGCATGAGTCTGACTGCTGGTTTTGTCTTGGCCTCAAAGGTAGGAGAAGACAAGGCCTGCTACATTCAGATTTAGTATTGATCAAGTGCCTATGCTGTGAGAGGTATTGAAAAGCACATTATTTCACTATTGTGTTAACAGTAGTGATAATGGGATGTTTTCGTTAGGTGCCTATAAGTCCTTTCAAGTTCACAGACACCCCATGTGACTGAGAACTGCCCCGTAGGGATTTGCAGACTGGCAGGGCAGGTAAGCATGAGACTACCAACTGCAATGTCCTCAGTTCAAATCCGCCAGCTGCTCTGTGGGAAAAAAAATGAAGCTGTCTGCTTCCAGTGAAGATTGACATACAGTCTGGAAGATCTTATATAAGGTCACGATGAGTTAGATCCAACTTGCTGGCAGCTTTCTTTCTTTTGGGGGGTTTGCTTTGTTTTTTAAGTATCATCTTTATTGGAGATCACCAAGTCTGGGTGGGTTCAAATCGCCAATTTCAGGGATAGCATTCCAGAGCTTGCCTCACTAGGGACCCATCATTTGATAATAAGGCACAAATGTCGCTGACAATAATACTTTCTATTGAAATGAAAGAAAGGCACAATTCTTGGACTTATAAATCACTCCTGTAACTTTTGAAAAAACACTTCGTGTAACCTTGTGAGGAAAATCCGCGCCTCCAACAGCGCCCTTCTCTTTGCAGTACAGAAACCACAGCCCACAGGCGAACAAGCTCTTCCATTCTAGGTGGTGGATAAGTGGAGTGTATTAACCTAGTTTCTCCAGTTAATTCCGGGGAGGCGAGTCTGTGAACGCCCCACTGTAAGCTTGGAGTCCACTTTATGAACTGCTACACAACCATAATGCACAGACTCGGGAACTGGCACTCGCGGGACACAGTAGAGGAAAACAACGCCATCTTAACGTTTACCTGCCAAGCCTCAGGCCCGCTCCGTTTTCCTGTAGCTGGTAGGAGGAGAAGGACGCTGATGTGGTGCTGGAACCCTTTCGCACCCACCCGGCGGCGCCTCGTGAACACACGGGAGAATCTGGAGTTTTAAAATCCGGCCCCCTCCTTTCTTTATCGAAGTGGACGGGGGTGCCCAAGACACCGTCTGCAGAAGTCCCCGGGAAAGCCCGGCTGCCATCCGATCCCTGGGTGGGGTGGGGGTGGGGGTGGGGGGGACACGTCGTTTCCCTAACCTTGACTTTATTTAAACCAGCCCTCTTCAGCCCCGTCCCCAAACCACGCTCCAGCCGGGCTGTCGTTAGCGAGAAAACGAAACCGCTAAGTTGCGAGCATCCGGAAAAGGGCACCTCCGGTACCAGTGGGGGCTGGGGCGGAGGCTGGGATGGGTGGGGGGCGCTTAGGGCCTCTTGTCCACTGACCCATCCAGGGATTTAGAATCGGCTCCCCCCGACCCCCCCCCCCGACCCCGCCCCCGCCCCCCGCGGCCCGCTGGATGCCCGAACTGCTCCCTGACTCTTCCCTGCGCAAAGGCTGGCAGCCTTGAGTGGCAGCACGGAGGCGACCGGGTTCGTCTCTTTTTCCTCCGGGTTTTGTCATGGAAACGCTGACACAACCTCCCGACGGCGGCCGAGCCGGCAGGGGACTGAGGGCTTTTGGGACCCTGCGGGAGCGCGGCGGGCACTCCGCGCTCCGCGGGAAACAGCTGGACGCGACCATGTCCCGGGTAGGGGCGGGGGGAGCGCGACGCTCCGCCCCGGCGCACGGGCCCCTCCCTCCTCCGCAGGCGCCCTCCCCTCGCCGGGGGCTGCGAGTTGCCTGTGGTCAAACCCAGCCCCGGAATATATAGATCATTGGAGCGCAATGAAGTAGCCTTTGGCGAGGAGGGAGGGGGCCCGTCCGACAGCCTCCAGCGGCCAGCGCGGCGGCGGCGGCGGCGGCGGCACCATCCCCGCGCGCACCCCGACCGCGAGGAGGCAGCGGCGGCCGCCGGCGGGAGCGGAGGAGGCGGCGGCGGCGGCGGCGGCGGCGGAGGAGGAGCAGGAACGCGCAGCCGGCGGGTCCACGCATCCCTGCACTTCCAGAGCAACTCCGGCGCCTGGCGCACACCCCTGCCCGGGGCTGGGGGCTCCGAGAGCGGCCGCGAAGCCAGCCCGACCGCCCGGCCGGAGCCCTGCCCAGCCCGCGCCCGCGCCTCCGGGACTCGGGTCCGCGCGGCGGGGACACGGCTCCAGCGCCCCGGGAGCGCCTCCCGGACACCCCGGTGCCGGCGTCCAGGACAAAGCCATGAAGCCGGCGCTGCTGGAAGTGATGAGGATGAACAGAATCTGCCGGATGGTGCTGGCCACTTGCTTGGGATCCTTTATCCTGGTCATCTTCTATTTCCAAAGTATGTTGCACCCAGGTAGGGGGCGCGTTAGCGTGCTTGTGTCGGATCCGTGTTTGCTCCTCTCGCGCGCGCTCTCGCTCCTTCGCCCCGCCGGGCTGCTGCCTTTTCCAGCCTCACCTCTTCGCCGCCGGCCGCCTCGGGGCTCGGGGTCGCCGGGCTCTGCCCGGGTCCCCGCGCCGGGCGCGGAGGAGAAGGGAGCATTTCTTGTGCGCCCTCTTCCTCCTGGTCCTGGTCTGGAGGATGAGCCCAGGCGGGGCGGCGTGGTTTTTTTTTTTTTTTCTTTCTTTCTTTCCCTCTCCTTTGTGTCTCTCGTCTGTCTGTCTGCGGGGTAGCAGGGAAAGGTAGAGGTTCCGAGAGGCCGCCAGGGTTGGGGGGTTGGTTTGAAGACACGGAAACTCCCTCCCTGGTCCCCGCCACGTTCGGGGGGATGAAAGAGGCGCCCCGCGCCGGCTGCTCTACGCCCGGGCACGTTGCCGCTTCCTGGTTGGGGATCGGGGACCCACGGCGCACGCCCCGGCGATGTGGCGAGTCCCTGCAGCGGGCTGGGGACCATAGGGCCCGACTCCCACGTGTCCGGGGCTGGGCGCCGCGCAGAGCAGGTGTGGAGAGAGCTGGGGTGCCGCGCGCTGCTCTTCCACCAGCGTGGGGATGCAGCTTGCGGGCAGTGTTTGACCCCGGGGTCCAGCTCCGTGGTGACCTTGGGCATGGTGCCCACGGGGCCTGCTTCACCACACTCCCCACGGAGTTCCGGGATCCCCCGGCCATGGCCACTGCAATTTTGGAGATAACTTTGGCCGGGTCTGGCCTGGCCGTCAGGTTGCAAAGCCTCCGCTTCATGAGCAGTCCGAGTCCTCCCAGCTGCCCGCCCCCCGGCTTTTCCGAGACTCTTCCCCGCCGTTCCCTTATAGCTTAGACAAGTTCCTAATCAGAAATCCGGGTTGAAAGATGGACTAGGCTCCCCCCTTCCCAGGGGCTGGAAGTTAAGTTTGGGATCTGGGGCGAGAGGGAGATCGCCGGCGCGTGCATCTGCTAGGGGTTCGCAGTCCAACTTGGAAATCCAACAGGTAGAACCCGCGGAGGTGGCTTCTCAGGTAATGGGGGTCTCCAGACTGACCCCCACCCCCGCGACAGCCTTTCCCTAGATCACCGTGGTCCGGAAATCCCGTTTCTACGCCCTCTAGTTGCCTCTCACAGTGGATCCCCAGCAATAATTTGCTTTCCTAATTGCAAGGAGGAGGGAACTCGAAACACATTTCCTTCCAAGGAAATAATGGGGCTTGGGGTTTTTAATTTCCCCCCTCTCTCCAGTATGTGCCTAATGCTGTGAGCAGATGCAGGCCCGCATTCATCAAGGCTGTGTTGGGATCCATGGCAGAGGACTAAAAGCTGTTCTTGCCATTAAAACACGCAAAGGCCTGCGAGATTCCTTGACAGCGCAGTGACAGGAATGGCCCTCTGGCACCATCCTTCAGGCAGCCCCGCTGCCCACGATCTGGTTTGCCATCACCACATGTAACCTCAGGACACCCGAGCCAGCCCTGTAAAAGATGGCTTTTGTTTGCAGCTGGGTATTTTTAGTTTAATGGCAGCAAACTGCAGGGGTGTATGTCTCCTCACCCAAACCGGTGGTTGTGAAACTTCCAAGGGAATTTAAAAATGGTCCTCTCAGGCAGCCAGTGGTTGCAACTGGCAGGATCAACCAGACAGACAGGGGAATCTCAGGGTGCCAGGCTCCTGGGGCCCCCTGGAGAATCACCCCCCCCCCCCACCTCATTCCCAGGGCTGGAACTACACGGTGGGCAGATACCTTGTGGCTCAGAAACAGCTTGAATAAAGGGAGGTGTTTTATTCACTGCCATTGAATCCATTGACTCACAGAGACCTCACAGGGCAGGGTGGTAACTGCCCCCTGTGGGTTTCCGAGACTGTAACTCTTTGTGGAAATAGAAATCCTTCTTCCCCAGGGATATGCGTAGGCCTGAAAGTTCTACCGGGACTGGGCCAGGAGGCATTTCTGCTGAGCGCTGCTGAGGATCAAGCTCCATCCAGCAGGGTGGCGTTTGGACATCTTGGAGTCTGTCAGTTGTGCAACGAAGAAGGCTTTCTCAATGGGAGGGAAGGTGGAACTACTTGTAGCTTCGCAGCCGGAATGCTGGGAAGAAAGCTTCCAACTTGTCACTGGCCGTTGGCTAACATTTCCTCGTCTAAGTAGAAGGCCGTGCTGGCTACAAAGAGCCCTGTGCTCACTTGGGCCCAGGCTTGGGGCATCGGGGGTGGTGTTGCCTGGGAGGACGTCTCTGTCCTGGGTCTGCTTTCAGCCTTCACTTGCCCTTGGGACCTTTTGCATTTACAAGCTTGCTTCCCTCCCAGAAAATGGCACTTGTTTATTATTCCCGGCCCTGCAGTATGCCCTTCTGATACATAGATATTGGCCCCAGCTAAATAATTTGCTAGTGAATGGGTTACCTGCAGAGAGTCTCATTGGACCCAGGCTGGGCCAACCCATTCCGGTACCTCTTGATCCTATAGGACAGAGTAGAACTGGGTTTCCAAGTCTCCACTTTAGGGAAATAGACGCTATCTCTGGCAACAGCTGGCTGGTGGGTTCAAACCGTCGACCTTCCTGTTAGCAGCGGTGACCTTAGCCACTGGACCACCCTGGCTCTTTAGTTCCATGGAAAGGTCTTCCAGACTCCCCCTGAATCCCATAACGTTTTGTGACTCTTAAATCACCTCGGTCTGTGATGACCTGGGACAGAGAAATTATGCCTAGTTCGGAAGAAACTTTTTTTCCCCTCCATTCCCATGCCCTGCGGATGGAGGTGAAATCCTTTTCAGCTGCTTTGAACTTCCTTTTGAAGAAGTTCCACAAGCTTGGCTTTACAGAAGGCTCTCCCAGCAGCTGGTGCTTTTGCCTGGTTGGGCAGTTTCAGTTTCCAGTCCTCCTGGGAGACGCAGATGGGAACGGAGCCTGGCTCGGATGATGTTGCTGAAAATCGGTAGCCCTCAGGCAGGCATTCCACTTATCTCTGTCTGAAGTAGAACAGGAGTGCTTCAAGAGAGATGCTTCCCGGTCCCAGTGGCGGGCAGAGATCACGAGGGGGCTGTGAGGAAGGAGAAGAAGAATAAAATGGGACAGCTGGCAAGGGACTGGCTCTCTCTCCCTTTGATTCTAATCTGGGGTCCATTGTCTTTTGGGCTTTTCTAATTTATGAGTTCCAGGAATTGGTCTTCCCTGCGTGTGTGGGGTGAGCAGAAGTGAGCTTTGTCCATGTAAATGTGTCTGACGTTGTGAGCTAATTGTCTTCCTTAAGAATTTTTCTTTTCTTAGGGCCAGGGACCAAACCAGTTGCCCTGCGGCAGAGTTGGTTTCAGTGCCTGGCAGTCCTTGAGCTTCAGATCAGACCTGGGCTTCCTGGGGGATTTCAGCGAGTAGCCTGCCGGGTCAACCTTTGGGTTTGTAATGTGCATAGCACCCTGTGAGTACCCAATAAAAAGTAGGTGCTTGGGAAAATATTGCTTGGATGACAAGGTGGCTAGAATGTAGACGACCAGTTTTCCCACACACCAGGCCAAGAATACATGTTGAGAGAGTGTGTCTCTGCTCTGTGGGAACACTTCCGCTCCTGCATGGGCCAGACCAAAGTGACAGTGACCGAGATTCGCTGTCCCTTGAGGAGTCAGCGCCCTGGGTCCTGGGCGAGACTGTTCCCCAAAGTCAGAATGGAACCAGGGGTCTAGTGCCTGCACGTGTCTGAGTTCCTCAGAGAAGCTCGTCCCTGCAGGAAGATGGCTCACGTGCCCCCGCGGCGGGGCTTTGATGGAGCTGTTCGAGAGAGGCCCTGAGGCCGCCTTGGTGCCCAGAGGTGAAGACGGCCCCTCTGAACCCCCCTTTTGTGTCACTCCCTAGGACTGTGGGGTTTGTTTGAAAGCCACTCATAAAAAAGAAGCCTGTGGAGGAGAGAGCCTTCTCTCTCTTTTGCAGTATGCTCAGCTCCACCGCTCCCTGGCATTTCTTTGCCTTGGTTGACTAGATTGAAAGACTATACCCTTAATGCAGAGAGCTCTTGGGTTACTGTGTTGTAGTCTGATTTGATGAGGTCGAATATCCAAGGCATTTTGTACTTTCATTTTACCGTGAATAGGATCATACTGTGTGCTCATTGGGGAACATTTAGGATGCACAGAAGCAAAATATCATCCATAATTCCACCCAGAGGCCATCGGTACTCGCCCGCCTGCCCCCCTTCCCACCCCCCACCCCCCAGTTGCAACTGAGTCTAGTTTGACTCAGGGACAACTCTGTATGTGTCAGAGTAAAACTATGCCCTCGACTCTTTTCAGTGGCTGGGTTTTCCGATGATCAGACTTGTCTTCTGGGTGAACTCGAACCACCAACCTTTCCCTTAGCAGCGAACTGTGTTAACGGCCCGTCACCCAGGGACCCCCCTCTATCTTCTAGCTCCTTAGCCATGTTTTCCGGAGGGATCAGTCCTGGGAGTAAGACATCCTGCTTGGTAGAAGGGCAGGGAAAGAGAGGAAAACCTTCGAAGAGACTAACGGACATGGCGGTTCCCACAGGGCTATGTGGACGGATGGGCCAGGGCAGCGGTGTGTTGTCCAGATGGGTACTGGCAGTCAGCGAGCCCGTGGCGTCTGACATCCACCGCGTGCAATTTGGGAGGAGAATAGTGGAGACCACACCATGCATTTTAGAACGGTGCTTGAGAATCTGTATTGGAAGCGAGGACCAGGGGATTCCAGCAAGTCCGTCGGAAGATGGCCTTATCTTTGAGTTCCGTTGTCCACGGGCATTCTGAAGCGCCCTCATCCAGCATCCTGTGGACCGATAGATAGCACTGCTCAGGAAGCTCTCAGGACAGAAAGCTTCCGCGTCACCCTTTCCATTTATATTGCTGTCATTCTAAAGATAGGGTTTCTACTCCCGTAAAGAGATCCAGTCGGGGGCCAGACAACTGAAAAGTGGGTGAAGAGAGACGACGTCGGCCAGTGTGAAACATGACAAAATAATACTGTATTTTTCAGACCATAAGGTGCACTTCCCTCCCTCCCAAAGTGGGGGGAGAGGAGGGTGCATCTTATGGTCCAAAGGTGTGGTGCCCCCAGAATATTTCAGTATACTGGTACTATTTGTATCAGTATAAATAGTTTTTCTGTTGCTGTCTTCCTGTTCTAAAAATTGGGTGTGTCTTATGGTCAGGTGCATCTTATGGTCCGAAAAATACAGTAGACGTCTAAGTTATCAAGGATTCATGAGAGAGGGAGGGGAAGCGTGAGCTGATACTAAGAGCTCAGGTAGAAAGGAAACGTTTTGAGAAGGATGATGCCAACAAATGTGCTTGGCACGATGGATGGATGGATGGATGGATGGTGGTCAGAGTTGTACGAACCCCCGATAAAAATGATTAAAAAAAAAAGAGTTCCAGTCTGGGAAACCCACAGACGGGGGTGCTCTGCCCTGTCCTAAAGGGCCGTCGTGAGTGGGACGGGCTGGACGACAGTGGGTTTGAGTGTAGTCCCTTCTTTTTCCTAGTGACCCAAGAGAGCCCACCAGAACTGCCCCAGAGTCTTCTCCTCTGTCGTCTTTATATATAGCAGCGATTGCCAGGTCTTCTCAGAAGAAACCATGGGCCAACTCAAACGCCTGTCTTTCAGTGAGCAAGCCGCCCTAACCACTGGTCCGCCAGGCCTCCTTTGACAAGGGGATAGGGGGTGTTATATTCCCTTCCCGTTCTCCCACTGTGCCTTAGCTTGTCCTGCATTCTTTCCAAAAAATCGAGACCTTTTTTGTTTGTTTGTTTGTTTTTCTGTGGCCTCGCTGCCCTTGCTCCTGGAGAGCTGCTGCTGGATTTGGATTTGAACTGTCAACTCTGTGGGCCGCAGCCCTGCACACAACCACTACGCCACCAGAGCTCAGCCCGATGGGAAAATTTTCCAAAATCACTTCCACTTCCTTTTCAGGACATCAGTCCTGTTTTGTTTTTTGATCTCCCCTGTCCCAACCGTTTATGACAGAGGCCCCATACAGGAAGTGAAAGTGAGTTGGTCACGCCAGTTCCTCAGGCTGCCCTTGAGATCCCTGCCCAGGCTTGCTGTCCACAGGATTTGGGAGGTGCTGCAGCAGGAGGCGATTAGGGTCCCTGATGAGGGCCCGTGGCGGGAGCGCCTGAGGGGTGAGACCGGCGTAGGAGGGGAGTTCTGCGTGCTTCAAATGTCTGAGTGTCCATCTCCATGGCCAGATGCCACGAAAGGCGAGCCACTTTCTTCCACAGCCCCGGGGTCGCGCCGCAGAGCCCTGGCTAGGTTGCATTTAGAAATTTAAAAAGGGGATCATCTGTGCCACCACCCCCCCTTCACCCCCACCCCTGCCCAATTACCAAACCACAAGGTTGTGGGGCTTCTGGGAATGGAAGAGGAATCCTGTGTTTTGCATTTCTCCTATTGAAAAACCGATTTTGTTTCTGAAGGCCTAGGAGCAACAGACACTGCCATTGCGCACAGCGACCCTATGGCACAGGGGAGAGCCCCTCTCACACACACTGCCGTCTGGGGAACGCACCGCGGGTTGCTCTGAGTCCGCAAAGACCCGATGGCAGTGAGTTGGTCTTTTCTCCTGCGGGGCGCCTGGGGGTTCCGAACTGCGGACCTTGCAGGCGGAAGCCTATTGCATAAGCCGCACGCCACCAGAGCTCCTTTCCA
>PVJH01030252.1:0-25041 GCA_004026705.1 Nesogale talazaci
GACAATAACCTCTGTCCAGTAGTAAAGTTGTTCAAGTGCCTCACTTGTGGCCAGAGGGTGTCTGACAGAGGTATAATCTGACTAGGTACTCTGCAGATGGATTCGGGGTTCCACTGTCCTCCATAGCCTTCTATATACTGGGTATTTGCAATTTAAGTTCTGATACTTTTCCTTTCACATATTTGGGTTTTGTTATCATCATCTCGGGATCACACAGCTTGCTCTGTGCTTCTTCGATGTGGATTCAGCGGCATATATATATATATATATATATATATATATATATATATATTGGTTCTGGGTGCTTTTTTCATTGAATAACCACTAAGCCAGGGGTGCTACCCCAAGTTCAGGGACCACCATTTCCAGAGACTTGGAGTGGCCTTCCTTTGCTTCCTTCTTCATCAGGGAATTTCAGTCCTAATTCCAACATGGTTTCGGTCCACCCTTATTTTCCCTTTACTTTTTCCTCTTTGTAATTAAGTCCCTTTTCTTGTTGTTGCTTACCTACTTTCCTCTGCTTGCTTTTTATTACTTAGTTTTGGGACTGTTTCATTTTATTTTGTTTTTCTCTTATTATTTTTCTTGTGCCACCAAACCATATACAGCAACTGTGTCAATTTTGTCCAACCATACCTAGACCTGCTACACCTACACCTACTTGTCCAAGTTACCTATTCCTGTGATGCCTGATCATTGATCGTTCACTAAAAACACCAACCAAATCTGCACTCAACTTTGTTATTTGAACCACAAAGGACTTTACACATGGTCACATTCTCCATTAGACCCACCAGGAGACAGATGGTGAGTGCTTAAGGTCTTACTATCATCATCAATTAAATACAAATAAAATGACACTACAATGCTTCAGAGACAACAGATTATTTTAGTTCAAGAAATCAATGCAAAGAATCAGAAGGCCTTTCATGGGGGGGGGGAGGCAATGGAATTAGCTGATAAGGAATTCAGAGGAATCATATTTAGATTCATTAAACAAATTAAGAAAAAAATGAGAAATCAATGGAAACAAAAATTTCAGAAAATTCAAGAAAACACTACAAAAACAAACTGAAAAAAAAATTAAAGTCCATTCAAAAGCAGAAAATTCAGAAGATTAATACTAACATTTCAGAAAAAATCAAGACGGATAATTTACATTTGATCAGAACCTCAAAACAGGAAAAACAACAAAAAGCATAAGAGAAATTTGTCATTTTTTGGGAAAATACTTTCCAAACATCATGAAAAACAAAATAGTATGGCATTCAAGTAGATGAATGTACCCCCAAACAGGACATACCCCAAAAGAAAGTGACCACAACATATCCTCATCAAGAGTTACCAAACCAAAGTCAAGGAAAGAGATCCTAAGAGCAGCATGAACACAATGAAGTGACCTACAAAGAAAAAACTCTAACCTCTCAGCAACAAACATGCAGAAAAAAAGGACACTTCCTGATAAAAATAAGTTAAAGGAACTTGTTCTTTAAAAGAAGAGAAAAAATGAAGACCAACTTGACAAGAACTAGGAAAAAAGGAGCTATTTGGATGGAAAATCACTAACAGGAGACCACAATTTGAGGTTGTTAAACATGACAACATCACCTGTGGTAGTTATACAATTTGGGGCTAACTTGGTTATTTATGTATTAAAGTGCAGGTATGGAATCCAGCCTGTCAACCAGGTTGGTTTCTTCTTGGGGTTGTGGCCTTCCTCTAAGGAGTACCTTGAAAATCTCTCATTCTGCCACTCCACCTGCCTGCGTGCAGGCACAGTGGTGACTACCCTGAAGGTTGCTGGTGCCCAGCCATGTTTCCTCCAACCTTGAATCCACATTATTCTGCACCCACTGGCCTGTGCATGTGGCTGTGTGAGTCTGAAGAAACTTATGGACTAGTTTTAGACTCATGGACTTCAGTTCAACTGGTCTAGGATGCTTTCTTTTTTTTTGGGGGGGGGCATCACTGCCCTCAGGTGGTGGGAGTAGGAGGCCCAGCCTTTGCTCCGTGGAGCTGGAATCGAACCTCCATCCCAGTGGGCCGCAGTCCCACGCACAACCACTACGCCACCAGGGCTCAGCTAGGATGCTTTCTTGATATATAATTACTTCTTGAGAGAAGGTTCTTCTTTTTGGAAATTGAGCTACCATATGACCCAGCAATCCCCCTCCTGGGCATATACCCAGAAGAGGCAAGCAACAATCCACGGCCAGACATCTGTGTGTCAATGTTCATCGCAACACAGTTCACAATCACAAGGAGTTGGAAGCAGTCCAAATTTCCATCAACGGACAAATAGATTAAAAAACTGGTACATACATAAAATGGAGTACTATGCATCGCTGAAAAGCAGTGATGGACGCATGAAGCACATCACCGCATGGGAAGAACTGGAGGAAATTATGCTAAGTGAAGTTAGCCAAGCGCAAAAGGACAAGTACAACATGAGTCTGCTGAGGTAAGATTAATAATTTAAAAATGCAAAAGGGGTATCAGGAAAAAACCTACTGTATACAGAAATTTCGGGGGGGGGGAGGCCCAGGTAGTATGGCAGGGCCCAGACCATATTAAGGACTACATATGGTAGCTAACTTGGGTGGGGAGGGGCAGATGGTGATGTGTAGAAAGGAAATGGGGTATTAAGCCACCCAAGGGGAGCGTATTGTTTATATCTCCACAGGGAAAGAGGGGCCAAACATAAACCCAATGCTTCAAGATGTGAATGCAGTGTGACGGCATGAAGCGGGGAACCCATGGAAGGGTCTGAGCACCCAACCCCAATCGCAACTATAGGGGAAGCCACCTCTACCCCCAGGAGAGTGTGCTTTGGAAGACAACACTGAAGCTGCAGCTTGGGGAGAGAGATATGACTGACAGGAGCACCCAAGAACAAATGAAGGGGGAGGTAGAGAGAATGGTGTGCATCCTGGCCCACCGAACCTTCAGGATGATATTCCCACTCAGAGCAGTCGAAGTACAGAGAGGATCATATGGCTGGCCCCACTATGAAATACGGCTTCCCTCGCTGACCCAAGGCCCTTCAGGACAAGAGTGGAGAAACAGGATTGGGATTATACCCTGTCTGACCCAACTACACCATGGCAAAAAACTAAGGGTGTGCAACAGAGCATGGAGTTCCAGATGGAGTGCCAAGGATATACTTTGGGGCCAGGGTGTGGCACCCCATCCAACTCAACCAGGGGGCACTCCTGGAGGTCAACAGACAGACCTTGAATTAGTTACAGGTTTTTATTTTTTACATATATATATTAGACATTGGGGTTTCTTTGTTGTTATCATCATTTTATTTTCTTTGGTTGCTTCATCTTAGGATGTCTGGGTCTTTTGTACATATTGATATCTCTGCAGGTCTATCTAGATAGGATAGGCTGGATGAACAGTCTGGAGGTGAAAGTGACAAGACTGGTAGTTGGGGGGGGACATGGGAGAAGGAGGGGGAAAGGTTGTGGTATTGACTGACTGGCCCAGGGATAAGGGAACAACAAGAGATTCAATATCAGTGACAAGGTGGGTGTGAGAGGCCTGATAGAAAGTGATCAAGAGTAATGTAACAGAGAGAAAATACTGAAACCCCGATGGAGGCTAAGCATGATAGTGGGACAAGAGGAAAGTAAAAGGAAATAGAGGAAAGAGCTGGGAGGTAAAGGGCATTTATAGAGGTCTAAACACAGGCATGCACGTAGGTGAATATACTTATATAGGATGATGGTGAAATAGATCAACACTCATAAACTTAAAGGGTATACTTAAAGGACAGCAGATGGGTATTAGACCTCCACTCAAAGCACTTCCTCAGTGCAAGAATATTTTGTTCTATTAAATTGTTCTATTCCATGATACTCATCTCCCCAACAAGATCACTGAAGACAAATATGCACGTAAGCAGGTGTGGTGAAGAAAGCGGATGGTGCCAGGCTATCAAAAGTTGGAGTGTCTGGGGTCTTAAAGACTTGAAGGTAAACTAGCAGCCATCTAGCTCAGAAGCAACAAAGCCCATGTGGAAGAAGCACATCAGCTTGTGGGACCATGAGGTGTCAAAGGGGTCATTTATTAGACATCAAAGAACTAAAAATTGTATCATTATAAATTAGCGAGAGTACTGATTGGGGATCCAAAGTTCATCAATAAATGAAGCGGCATCCCCTTGCAGAGGGGTTGCAGTGTGGAGAGGAGCCAGTCAAGGCACAGTGTAGTAACAATGAAATATGCAACTTTCCGCTAGTTCTCAAATGCTTCCTCCCACCCACTATCATGATTCCAATTCTATCTTATAAATCCAGCTAGACCAGGGAATGTACACTGGAACTGGAAACATGGGGAATTTAGGATGAATGATCCCTTCAGGACCAGTGGTGGGAGTAGTGATCCCGGGAAGGTGGAGGGAGAGTGGAGTGGAAGGGGGAAACCAATTGCAAGGATCTACATATGACCTCTCAGGAGTATGTACAGCAGGGAAGTGGGTGAAGGGACATATGGGACAGAGTACGACACGACATGAAAAAGTAATAACAATTTGTATATTAGTAAGTGTCCATAGTGGAAGGGGAATGGGGAGGGGGAGAAATAATAGGGAGCTGGTACTCGTGGTCTAAGTGGAAGGAGGATATTTCAAGGGTGATTGTGGAAACAGGTGTGCAAATGTGGTATGCATACAATTGACATATGTATTGATCATGATGGGAATTGTATGAACCCCCAATAAAATGATTTATTAAAAAAAGAAAAGAAAAATCTTCTTTTACCGATGTAAATGTCTCTGGATTTGTTTCTCTAGTCAACTCAGCCATCAACTCAGATATAGAAATATCAAAAGTAAAACAAACCTACAACACTGAAAATAGAGACCAGAGATGTCAATTTTTTTTATTAGTTGGGCTTTCATACTTATGGCATATCATTCCCTAGTTCAATTACATCAAATAGAATTGTACAATTGCTACCACAATCAGTTTCCAAAGCATCTTTTTCTACATAAACTCCTTGACATCGTCTTCCTTTTACCCCACTTTTACACCACTATACCCTCTCCCCTCAAACCCTTTATTCTACTTTCTATCTCTACAGGGTCATCAATGCTAGGTTTCATATACCCCCCAAAATGGGAAATCGTATAACACAGTTTCAAAATACCAATTTTTAATGTCAAAAATTATAAACTGAGGGCTGAGCCCCAGTGACGTAGTGGTTGTGCGCAGGACTGCAGCGCATTAAATGGAGGCTCAATTCCAGCAGCAACTCCACAGGAGCAAAGGCTGGGCCTCCTACTCCCACCACCAGAGGGCAGTGATGCAAAAATAATTATAAACTAAATAGAGGAAATTGTGTTGCTACAAATCTTTCAAAGGGTGATGACATCAAGCAGCTTTCAAAAGAGAAAAACACTATTTGGGGGGGGGGGGGGCGCATCACTGCCTCTGGTAGTCGTGGGCACTACCCAGTGCTGCTCCTGAGAGCCGCCTCTGAATTTGAACAGCCAAGCCTGTGGGCTGCAGTCCCGCACTCAACCACTTAGCCACAGGGGTTCAGCCTGAAAAACACTATTTTAAGCTTAATAAATTACAGGATAACGCGGGCTGAGCCCCGGTGGCGTAGTGGTTGTGCGCAGGACTGCGGCCCACTGGGACGGAGGTTCAATTCCAGCAGTGGGGCTGGGCCTCCTACTCCCACCACCGGAGAGCAGTGATGCCCCAAAAACCAAAAAAAAAAAAAAAAATTACAGGATACCTCGAAGAAAATTAATAAACCTCATCATAAAAAGAAAACTCAAAAAAAGGAGAAAAATAAAGATTCAGTAAAAACTAAAACAACTGAAATGAAGAAAATCTACAAAGAAAATGAACTCAGTATGTGCAGAAGTTTAGGAGGAACAAAACAGCACTTATGTATACACACACAAACACAAACAGCAAAATAACAATAAACTCATATCTAAAATAAATAAACAAATAGACTCATATCTATCAAAAATTACACTTACTATAAATGGACTAAATGTACAGATCAAGGGACAAAGAATAGCAAAAGGAATAATAAAATAGGATCCATCAAAATGCTATCCATAAGAGACACACTTAGGCACAGAATAAAATAGACTAAAAACCAAAGGAAAGAAAAGAATATATGTCAAACTCATGGCAATCAAAAAGGATCAGGAGTGGCGGTATTCATTTCTGATAACATAGACTTGAAAGCAACCCCCCACCATTGTCAGTCAGTTTGTCAAACTGTAGTGGCTTGTGTTGTGTTGTGATGCTGAGAGCTATGCCACAGACTAAAAACAGACTACAGAAAGGGAGTCAACTGTCAACTTCAGAGGAATTAGCCACTGAAAACCTTATGGATAGTCTCAAAACTTTCTCAGATATTGACAGGCTAATGAATTGAAGCAGAACACGGTCAGAGATGGTGCCAGAAAATGAACATCTCAGTTCAAAAGACACTCAAAATATGACTGAGAAAGAACTCTCTTTTCAAAATAGTGTCGACCATAATGATCTGAATGGAGTAATACTAGTGGTGTCAGAAACCTACATTTCTTTATAGAGCATGATTCAGAATGAGAAGAAACAGCTGCAAAACTCTACTAAAATCAGAATTTGGAATGTACAAAGTAGAACTCTAAGAAATTATAAGTCATTCTTAGAACTCTAAGAAAATACACAGAACCATTTTACTAAAAAGACCTAATCAACATTCAGTTATTTCAAGAGATAGCATATGGTCAAGAACCAATGGTACTGAAGAAGGACCTCCAAGTGGTACTGAAGACATTAGCCAAAAACAATGAGGCAGGAATTGATAGAATACCAATTGAAATGTTTCAACAAACTCATGATGCCTTGGAAGCACTCTCATCTATGCCATGAAATTTGGAAGACGTGTCAACTGACTGGAAGAAATCTGTATTTATACCCTGTAGCAGTCATGTGTTTATGTTAATTTTATAATTGAAGTGTAGGGGTGGAGTCTGGTCTGTTAATCAGGAAAAAAGCCATTGAGTAGCTGATGAGGCCTCTGTGTGAGCATGGCTTTCACCTGAGACTGGGAAATCTCGCGGTATTTCCTTCGTGAAGATGAGAAGCTATTTTCCCCAGTTGTTGGGAGTTAGTTTCAGAGACGATTAATCACAGGCAAGCTAGCAGTGTCTGAGAAGCTGGAGGAGCCGGTGGAGAGACCACACAGCTTTGCCCTGATGGAGCCGGACCTCTGAAGCTGGAGCAGCATGCTGTTGATGGACCCTGAGCCCTGGAAGCAAGGAGGCGTGGGGAGACCCCTGTTGGTGCCAGGACTCTGTAGCCACTGACCTGTGACTTCATGAGTCAGAAGGAGACTTTATGGACTGATTTCGGGCATATGAGTTAATATCGGACTTGTGACTTTGAGCTGGACTGGGCTGGGATGTTTTCTCAATGTCCTGTTCCCCTTGAATATAAACCCATTCCTTATACCTATATGCGTGTCCTTGCATTTGTTCCTCTAGTCTACCCAGACTAACACATACCCATTTGCAAGAAAGGCGACCCAACAGAATGCTCAAATTATAGAATAACATCATTAATTTTACATGCAAGTAAACTTTTTCTGAAGATCATCCAATAATGACTGTAGCTGTACATGGACAGGAAGCTGTCAGACATTCCAACTGGACTCAGAAGAGGTCATGGAACAAGGGATATCATTACTGGTGCCAGATGGATCTTGACTGAAAGCAGATAATACCAGAAAGGTGTTTATTTGTATTTCGTTGGCTATGCAAAGACATTCTACTGTGTGACTCATCATTGTATAACCATGAGAAGAATGGGAATTTTAAAATAAGTCATTGTGCTCCTGGAGAACCAGTACATACATCAAGAGTTGTTTGAACACAACAAAGTACACTACATGGATTTAAATCAAGAAAGGTGGGTGTCATGGTTGTATACTCTCATCATACTTATTCAATCTGAATGCTGAACAGATAATCAGAAAAACTGACTTATCTGCAGAACAGTGTGGCATCAGCATTGGAGAAAAACTTACTAACGACTTTCGATATGCAGATGGCACAATCTTACTTGCTTAAATGAGGAAGACTTGAAGCACTTACTGATGAAGATCAGGGACTGTAGCCTTCTGTATGGGTTGCAGTTCACTGTAAAGAAAACTTTCATCCTCACAACTGAACCAATAGGCAGCATCATGATTAACAGAAAAAAGACTGATGCTGTCAAAGATATCTTCATGCCAGGATGCACAATCAATGGTCATAGAAGCAACAATTAAGAAATCAAATGACACATTAGGTAAATTTACTGTTAAATGCCTCTTTAAAATGTTGGAATTCAAAGCTATCACTTCAAAGACTAAGGTGCATCTAACCCAAACCATGGTGCTTTCAATTGTTTAATATGCATATGAGAGTCGGACATTGAATAAGGAAGGCCAAGGAAGAATGGATGCATTTGAATTATAGTGCTGAGAAGAATATTAAAAGTACCATGAAGTGTCAAAAGAAATTCAAATCTGTCTTGGAAGAAGTACAGCCAGAACGCTCTTAGAAGCAAGGAAGGGGAGACCTCCTCTCATATACTTTGGATATGTTATCAGGAGAGATCAGGCCCCAGAAAAGGACATCACACTTGGCAAAGTAGAAAAGACCCTCAACAAGATGCATTGACACAACGGCTGTACCAAAGGGCTCGAACATAAGGATAATAGTGAGGATGATGCATTACAGGAAGGTACTTCATTCTGTTGTACATGGGGTGACCACGAATTGGAAATGGCTGGACAGCACCTAACAACAAGTGTTTAGAAGCACCTGTGGGTGATGGGTGACGGTTACAAAATGTGATAAGTAATGGCACTGAAATGAACATGGGAAAACAATTGAAATGGCAGTTCTACTCTGTCCTACAAGGTCATGTGGGTTGGTCTTAGCTTAAGGACAGTGGCTTCGTGCTTTTGAGTATGGGGTATAGCATTCCTTTGTGACATAATTCCATGTGATTTCATGGATGATTTCAGCTCATAGGGGCCCTATGGGGAACAAAATAAAGCACGCCCAGTCCTGTCCCACCCTGACAATCTTTCCAGGCTTAAGCTCATTGTTGCAGCCATGGTCAGCTCATCGCATTGAGGATCTTCTTTTTCCTGACCCTAAATTTATATGCCAAAGATTGATAATGAGTCCACAATACTTCTTTTAAATAATTTTATTGGGGGCTCTTATAGCTCTTTTAACCGTCAATATATCATTTGTATCAAGCATGCTTGTACGCATGTTGTCACATTCATTTCCAAACATTTTCCACTTGAGCCCTTGGTATAAGCTCCTCTTTTCCCCTCCCTTTTTTTAAAATTTTTTTTTAGGCATCACTGCCCTCAGGTGGTGGGAGTAGGAGGCCCAGCCTTTGCTCCTGGGAGCCGGAATTGAACCTCCATCCCAGTGGGCTGCAGTCCCGTGCACAACCACTACGCCAACGGGGCTCAGCCCCTCCCTCCCTTTTTTTTAATGAATCATTTTATTGGGGACTCATACACCTCCCCTCACGTTCCATACATACATCAATTATATGCAGGCCACATTTGCACACTTGTAGCCCTCATGACTCTCCAAACATCTTCCTTCCATGTAGGCCTCCAGTATCAGCTCCCCATATTTCCCTCCTCCCCTGCCCCATGAACACTTCATAGTTTACAAGTTGTTACTGCTCTTTCATATCATGCACTGTCCAACGTGTCCCTTCACTCACTTCCCTGCTGTCCGTGTGAAGTGCTACATGAGTGGGGAAACTCCTGATTAGGATAAAAACCAGTGGCTGGATATGAAATTCAAGCTAAATCTGGACTTTCCTACTTTGCTCTACCTCGTGGGTGGGAAAACCAAGATCATCCAGAACAATGACATCCTGTGCTACCTGGCTCACAACCACAATACATGTGAAGATACAGGAAGAGAAGATTCAAGTGGACATCACGGAGAGGAGGTTATATGTAGATCCCTGAAATTGGTTCCCCTCGTCATCCCCACGTCTCAGGAGAATGCTGGCTTTACCTTTTCCAAGACAGATTTGTTTGTTCTTCTGGCAGTCCATGATATATTCTTTTTTTTTTTTACCAACCCCATAATTCAAGTGCATCAATTCATCTTCAATATTCCTTATTTATTGGTCAGTTTTTGCATGCATATAAGGCAATTGAACACAGCATACTTTGGTTCCAATGCACCTTAGTCATCAAAGGGACATCTTTGCACTTTTCAAAGAGGTCTTTTTCCACCAGAGTTGGTCAATGCAATATGACATTTGATTTTTTTTAACTACTGCTTCTATGGACTATGATTGTGGATTCAAGTAAAATTAAATCCTTGGTAACTTCATTTTAAAAAAAAAATCTGTTTATTGAGTAAGTATTATGGTTGAATGGCATAGTGGATTATGCACTGGGCTGCTAACTGCAAGAAAAATCTGCTTATCATGATATTGCTTATTTGTCCATGTGTCAGAGGTGGGGTTTTTTTTAGCCCAAAGGCTATTTATTGAAAAGAGCAAAATAGATTGAAGACTTGCCCCCCAAGAACAGGGTGAAGCAAATCAAGTCCTAGAGTTCGGACTTGTGCTCAGCACCTCTTGCTGCCCTACTGGGTGGGCACCTTGAAGAAGTAGTCAGACTGCATGTACACAGCTATCTTATCCAAAACATCAGAAAGACACATGAAAGTCTCCAAATTTGGGAACTCATCCAGGAATTTCAAATCAAACATACAGTTCTGGTCTGAGACATCAAAAGTGAGCTTTCCCCTTGCAAACCACAAGAATTTCCCCAGGAACAAAGACAATTATTTGAGTTGCCCAGGTAACTGTTCCAAGTACTGAGGCTTCAACTTTTCACAGCCATGGTGGTGGCAGCAGCTCCGGACAAGATGCATACAGACATCCATTAGCTGGTTCTCCATGATGTCCACTTGAACCTTCTCTTCCCGTCTCTCCACATGTATTGTGGTTGTGAGCCAGGTAGCACAGGATGTCATTGCTCTGAATGATCTTGGTTTTCCCATCCACACGGTAGGGCAAAGTAGGAAAGCCCAGATTTAGCTTGAATTTCATAGCCAGCCACTGGCTTTTATCCTAATCAGGAGTTTCCCCACTCATGTAGTACTTCACATAATGTGTGTTGGTGAACTCTGGAGCAGTGGGTAGTGTGGGCCAGCCCTAGATCTCCCAGTAACCCCGAAAGATTGACTGAGCCAAGGAACTCATCTTGCATTGGGGGATACCACTATTTTTGTTTTGTTTATGTTGATGCAAAACCCATACTGAAGACTGTGTAGTCTTTGTTCTTCACCTGTAAAGTGCTTTAAGTTTCTTTTGTTTCCAGTGAGCAAAATAGTGTCATCTGAATATCACAGGTTGTTAGTTAGCCCAGCTGAAGAAGGGTCGAGCCCCGGTGGCATACGTGGTTGAGTACGGGACTGCAGCCCGCAGGCTTGGTGGTTCAAATCCAGCGACAGCTCTCAGGAACAGCGAGGGTAGCTCCCACGACCAGCAGAGGGAAGTGATGCCCCCCCAAAAAAAGAATACATGCCTGATGCACACATTTCCTGATTTTAACTAGGCTGTATCCCCTTTTTCTGTTTAAATAACTGTTTCTTGGTCTATGTACAGATTCTGCACATATGTGACTGTTGAAATTTCCATTCTTCACAACATTATCCATGATTTTTATGACCCCAACAGTCATATGCCTTTGCATAATCCATATAACATGGATAAATATATCTCTGGTATTCTCTACTTTTGGTCAATTTTCATCTGACACCACTAATAATGCATATCCTTTGTTCCATGTCCTCCTAAATGCAGCTTGAAATTCTGGCAGTTCCTTGTTTATGTACTAGAATCATTTTTAATTATCTTTGGCAAAATTGTATTTCATATGATACTGTTCAATAATTTCTGCATTCTTTTGTATCACCTTTATTTGGAGAGGACACAAATATGGATCTCTTCCAATCTTCCAAATTTCTGAATTGAGTACTTACGGTGTCATCTCCATTTGTTGAAACACCTTGTGTTAATCTGGATAGACCAGAGAAACAAATTCATTAACATGCACGTGTATAGAAGAGGGGGTTTATTTTTTTCCACTGGTCTCTTTTCTATGCCTCATGAGCATATAGGATGATTTTAGACCTGTATTTCTTTTTTTCTTTGCATCACTGTCCTGGTGGGAGTAGGAAGCCCAGCCTTGCTCCTGGAGAGCCGCTGCTGGATTTGAACCATCAACCCTGTGGGCTGCAGTCCCACACACAACTACTGCATCACCAGGGCTCAGCGAGAGGGTTTTATTTAAAGGGTAATTGTACAGTAAGAAAACATCGCAACCCAGTCCAGTATAAGCTCATAAGTCTGATATTAGCCCATATTTCTGATACCCATCTATAAAATCCTCTTCAGACTCAGGAAACACATGCAATGAAACCAAATGCAGGACGATCACAAGCCAGTGGGTAGAAAGTCTTTGGATCCAGTGGTGTTGTAAGTATCTCAGCACTGCCGGGTCTCTCTGTCACTTCTCCAGCTTCAAAGGTATGGTTGCATCCATGTGGCATGTCCAGCTCGGGGCACGAGGGTAGTTTCCTGTGGTTTCTCCTCCAGGATGTCTCGCAGGACTTAACCCTTGTTGGTAGAGAGTCTTCAAGCAAGTGAGTATCTCCTGCTTCCAAAAAGGAAGTACTACATTTCCCAGAATTCTCAGGAGAAACCCATGCCCACACAGAGGTCTCATTGGCTATCTTCATATTGACAGACCAATCTCCAGCCCCGCACTCTTTTTTAGTATATGTGCTGCCAAAGCGAGCACTACCCCACACTCTTAATGCTCAAAATTGACACCAGTTTAGGTGACTGCCACACACCTTGGTTTATATTCAGTTAATTCCTAAAGACTTGTCTTTCACCAATGCCTTCAGGACAGCATGATTTCTCAGTACCATCAGTTCTTGCTCACATGTTAAAAAGGCTGAGTGTTAAATGATAGCCAGTTATTTTTGTTAGAATGACTCCATACCCCTTCCATCTTCATTTGGTGCTACCTCTGTCATTCAATATTTTGCTCATAGAATAATTCAAGATTAGAACTTGAGGCTTATACTTTTCTTCAGTGCTTTCAATTTGAGAGTTGCTGTGTTCTTCCTGTTTGATATTTTCACATTTCATTTTAATACTTTACTTTGTCTTCTCAAGATGCCCTTTAAAATGTCCTCTTTAGCCCATTTACATCAACCATTCACTTTGCCTACTCTACATTTAAAAACATTATTTAGACTTTTTACTAGCACCCATTTTGGTCTTATCTTTCTTTCCAGTCTTTTTCATGATATTTGGCTTTCTTAAGATATAATGTCTTAGGGCTGAGCCCCGGTGGCGTAAGTGGTTGAGTGCAAGCCTGCGGCCCGCAGGGTTGGCAGTTCAAATCCAGCGGCAGCTCTCAGGAGCAGCACTGGGTAGTGCCCACGACCACCAGAGGCAGTGATGCCCCCCCAAACAAAACAAAACAAAAAAATATAATGTCTTCGCTGTCACCCTCAATGCAGCAAGTGCATCCTTAAGATATTCTCTAAACTCAAGTGAGATCTACTCAAGGTTATATTTGGGTCCTGCTACACTTATTTTTAAAATTAAATATTGAACTAGACAGAAAGCACCCAGAGAAAGACGTCAAGAATACACAGTTACTGTACCAAAAATAACTCGTTGACATCCTAATATTTCAGGAAGTAACATATGCGCAAGAACAAATAGTTCTGAAGAAGTTCAGATTGTACTGAATGCATTAGCCAAGAACAAGATTCCAGGAACTTATAGAATACCAATGGAAATGTTTTTCTTTCTTTTTAAAATTTATTTATTATTTTTTAAGTTGGGGGCTTATACAACTCAACACAATCCGTATATACATCCATTATGTCAACCACATTTGTTTATTTGTTGCCATCCTTCTCAAGACATTTTCTTTCTACTTGATAATTAACTCAGTATCAACTCATTTTCCCCTTCCTCCCCATTCCACCCTCTCTCATAAACCCTTTTTTGTTTTGTTTTGTTTTGTTTTTGTTTTTGTTTGGGCATCATTGCTCTCCAGTGGTGGGAGTAGGAGGCCCAGCCCCACTGCTGGGATTGAACCTCTGTCCCAGTGGGCCGCAGTCCCGCGCACAACCACTACGCCACCGGGGCTCAGCCCAAACCCTTAATAATTTATAAATTATTCTTATTTTGTCAGATTTTACACTGTCCAATATCTCCCTTCACCCACTTTTCTATTGTCCATCCTCCAGAGAGGAAGCTATATGTAGATCCTTGTTATCGGTTTACGTTTTCTACCCCACCCTCACAGTATCGCCACTCTCAGCACTTGTCCTGAAGAGATCATCCTTCCTGGATTCCCAGTGTACCAGTGTAAATCCTCTGGTCTAGCCGGATTTTTAAGGTAGAATTGAGATCATGATAGTGGGGGGATGGGAAAGCATTTAGAGACTAGAGGAAAGTTGTATGTTATACCATTGTTACACTGCAGCCTGACTGGGTCGTCTCTTCCCCACGACCTTTTTGTAACGGAATGTCCATTTGTTTACAGATGGGCTTTGGGTCTCCACTCCATACTCATTCACAATCATATGAGTTTTTTGTTCTTTGATGCCTCCTACCTGATCCTATCGACACTTCGTGATGACACAGGCTGGTATACTTCTTTCATGTGGGCTTTGTTGCTTTTGAACTCAAGCCTTTAAGACTCCAGATGCTTTATATTTTGATAATTGGGCACCATCAGCTTTTTCACCACTTTTGTTTATGCTCTATTTGTCTTCATTGATCATATTAGGAAAGTGACACACAATTATGTGATTTTTTGTTCTTTGATGCCTGATCCCTTTAGCACCTCATGATCACACAGGCTGGTGTGCTTCTTTCATGTGTGTTTTGTTGCTTCTGGGTTAGCTAGCCACTTGTTTATCCCAATGGAAATATTTCAGCAAGCTGAAGAAGCACTGGAAGCACTCACTTGTCTAAGCCAGCAAATTTGGAAGGTTTGGTCGACTAACTGGATGTGGTACATATTTGTGTCCATTGCAAAGAAAGGTGACTTAACAGAATGTGCAAGCTATAGAACAATATCATTGATATCACACACAAGCGAAAATGTGCTTAATATCATCCAATGTTGGTTGCAACAGTACATTGGCGAAACTGACAGATGTTCAGACCAAATTCAAAAGAGGCCATGGTACAAGTGCATCTTGACTGAATACACAGAATATCAGAAATGTGTTTCCTTGTGCTTCATGGACTATGCCAAGGAGGTTCGACTGTGTGGACTTGTGTGGATGACCTTGAGAAGAATGGGAAACCCAGAACACTTCCTTGTGTTCATGAATAACTTGTATATGAATCAAGGGACAACTGTGCAAACAGAACAAGGACACACTGCATGGTTTAAAACCAGGAAAGGGGTCTGTCGGGGTTGTATCCCCTCACCATACTTGTTCAATCTGTATGCTGAGCAAATCAGCAGAGAAGCTGGATTACATGAAGAAGAAAGCAGCATCAGGAGTGGAGCGTGACTTATTAACAACCTCCACTATGTAGATGACACAGCCTGGCTTGCTGAAAGTCTGGAGGATATTGGTGTTGAAGATCAAGGATTGTAGTCTTCGATATAGATTACAACTCAATATAAGGATCAAGGATTGTAGTCTTCGATATAGATTACAACTCAATACAAGGAAGACCAAACTCTTCACAACTGGACCAAATAAGTAACATCATGGTAAATGGAGAAAGGGCTCAAGTTTTCAAGGATTTGCTTTACTTGGCTCCACAATCCATGCTCACGGAAGCAACAGCCGAGAGATCAAACTCTGTCCTGTATTACGTGAGTCTGTAGCAAAAGACCCCTTTAGAGTCCTGGAGAGCATAGATGTTACTTTAAGGGCTAAGGTGTGCTGGATCCAAGCCATGGTATTTTCCATTGCACCATATGCATGTGAAAGTTGAACAATGGGTAAGGAAAACTATAGAACAAGCAATGTACTTTAATTGAGATGCCAGGGAAAACTATTACAAGTACTGTGGACTGCTAAAAGAACAAATCAATATGTGTTGAAAGTAGTACTTCCAGAGTGCTTGTTAGAGGTAAGGATGGCAAGGTTTTTCTTACATACTTTGGACTATCATCAAGAGAGACCAGTCTCTGGAGAAGGACATGGTGTTTGGGAAAGTGGAGGAGCAGCAAAAAAGAGGAAAGCCTTCAATGATATATATCGACTCAGTGGCTACATCAGTGGGCTCAACCTCAAGTGTGAGGTTGGCATAGAACCATACAATGTTTCATTCTGCCCTTCATAAGTTTGTTATGGGTCAGAACCAACTTGGTGCTTTAATTTTCTTCAGCTTCAACCTGAATTTAAAAACCAGCAATTGATTGCCTGTTCCACAGTCAGCCTCTGGTTTTGTTTTGACTGATGATTGAGGTTCTCCCTCTTCTCTTGCCACAAATCAAGTCAGTTTTATTCCTGTGTGTTCCACCTGGTGAGGTCCATATATATAGAATCTTATAATTTGAAATACTACCTTCTGAATGGCAAGACAAAAAGTTCATAATTACAACCTTCAGTGTGAATTATAACTCAATGCAAAGAATTGCAAAATTATCACAAGGGAAGGTGATAGCATGTAGGCAACAGCATGACAAACAAAGAAAAAAATAAAGTTGTCAAAGATTTCATTTTGCTTGCATCGATAGTCAATGGTCAGGGAAACCACAGTGAAGAAATCAAACTATGTATTGAATTGGGCAAATATGCTTCACAATACCTCTTTAAGGTCTTGAAGAGCAAGGATACATTGAAAACTAATGTATACTTGACTCAAGTCATGGTATTTTCAATTGCTTCATATGCATGTGAAAGTTGGACAATAAATAAATAAATAAATAATTGACATGGAACTTTGACAAAAGAAGTGATGCATTTGAATCATATTGTTAACAAAGAATATAGAAAATACCATGGAACTCCAGAAAAGCAAACAAATCTGAGTTGGAAGAAGTACAATCATAATGCCCTTTAGAACCATGGATGGTAAGACTTCATCTCACATACATACTTTGGCACTTCCTGGAAAAGGGCATCATGCTTTACTCTCACGGGCAGTTCATCCCGGTCATTGTGGTGGACTCTGATACTATCTCTGACCATGTTCTGCTTCTTTTTATGAGATTTTTAGTGTCTAACAATGTTTTTTGTATTCTGCCCATAAGGTTTTCTGTGGCTAATTCCTCAGAAGTGGACAGTCTATTTCTTCCTCATAATCTGTTTTTAGTCTAGAAGCTCTTCTATTCATTGAAGGCATTTGAAATACTAGAGACAAAGCTTCCAACATCACAGAAACACACAAGCCATCACAGTACAATAAACTGACAGACAAGTGGTGGATATAGGGCATAGTCATTTTAAGTAGGAAATCTGGAGCCTACAGTCTTGGTCTAAGGTGTGGATCCACCACTTCCTAGCTGCATGAATTCAAAAAATTATTTATTTTCTACACGTCTACTTTTTGTCTATGTACCAGTGGAAATGTTTCCATAAACAGATGAAGCATTGGAAGTACTCACTCTTCATTGCCAGGGAATTTGGAACTACTTGACCAAGGGACTGAAAGAGATCTGTAGTTGTGCCCATTCCAAAGAAAGGTGACCCAACAAAATGTTCAAGCTATAGAACAAAATCATTGACACTGCATGCAAGTAAATATTGCTGAAGGCCATCCAACAATGGTAGCAGCAATACTTTGACATGGAACAGCTAGAGGTTCTGAGTGGATTCAGAAATGGGAACAAACAAGTGATATCACTGCTAATATGAGATGGATCTTGGCTCAAAGCAAAGAATACCAGAAAAATGTTTACCTGTGTATTATAGATTATGCAAAGGCATTCAACTGTGGGGATCATAATAAACTAGGGAGTCTTGAGAAGAAAGGGAATTCCAGAACACTTCATTATGTTCGTGCGAAACTATTACATGGATCAAGAAAATACTGCAGGGTTTAGGATTTAGAAAGATATGTGTCAGAATTGTATCCTCTCACCATATTTGTTCAATCTGGATGCTGAACAAATAACAAAAAAAAGCTGGAATATATGAAGAAAATGCAGCCTCAGGATTGGAGAAAGACTTATTAACAACCTTCAAGATGCAAATGACACAATGTTGCTTGCTGAAAGTGAGGAGGACCTAAAGCACTTAATAAGGACCAAGAAATACAACCTTCAAGATGGATTATTCAATGTAAAGAAGACCCAAATCCTCACACATGCACATCATGACAAAAGAACAAAAGATCAAAGTTGTCAAATATCTTGTCTTACTTGAATCTACAGCAAATGCTCATGAAAGCAGCAGTCAAAAGGTCACAATATGAGTTGATAAATCTGTGGCACAAGATGTCTTAGAGTATTGAAAACCAAGGCTGCTACTTTAGGGCTAAGGTGCACCTGACCCAAGCCAGGGTATCTTCCATTGCCTCATATGCACGGGAAAGTTGGACACTGAATGTGATAAACCAAAGAAAATCAACACATTTGAATTGTGGTGCTGGGGAAGAATGTTAAAGTACCATGCATTGCTAGAGGGACAAACCAATCTGAATTGGAAAAAGGACTGCCACAATTTCCTTAGAGGCAAGGATGGCAAGACATCATCTTACCTACTTTGAACGTACTATCAGGAGAGACCAGTCCCTGGAGAAGGAAATCAAGCTTGATAAAGTGGAAGGCCAGCGAAGAAGAGGAAAACCTTCAGAGAGATAGATTGACGTCATATCCGTAACAACAGACTCAGACATAGAAACAATTATGAGAATGGCCGCAGTATCTTGTTCAGTTGTGCACAACATTGCTATGGGTTGGAAGTGACTTGATCTAACATCTTACAACAATGTGTCATATTTTCCACATCTGTAAGAAATAGTACTGATATTGCTCAATTTAAAATGCACTAGGAATCTTGAGATCCAAAGGATGTACTACACTCTTGGTTCATCATTCCACTTCTGAGATATCTCATGTTAAACCTAGCACAATATCAAAACTACTAAATCTATATTTGTATTTTATAATTAATAATTTATAAATATTAAATATAAAGGTTTGGTTTAAATTTAATACTTTATCTTTATTTAATATTTAATATAGCACTATCCACATAGTTCCACCTCAACACTTTTCTGACACTTTGTCATACATTATGGATTGTGTATTGCTGGGATGCTGGGATCATATCACTGGTATTTCAAATACCCGCAGGGCTACCCAAAGTGAATGAGTTTCCAGAGACCTGCCAGATGAATAACAGACCATGAAGAAGAAATAGGCTGTTCACTTTTGAGGACCTGGCCACTGAAACCCCATTAACAGCAGAGAAACGATATCAAAGATGGTGCCAGAAGGTGAGTTTCAGGATTGGAAGGAACTCACGATACAAATGACAAAGTGTTCACTATTCAACTAAGGAAGAGCTACTTCTCTAAATAAGTCGACGTAAAGATGTAGATGAAGTAAATCTTTGGACTCCTTGGCTGATAAGACACACTTCAAAATATATCAATCTGAATTTGTAATGTATGAATCTAAATAAACTAGAAATCACCAAAAATTAAATGAGCCACATAAAAATCAGTATTCTATGCATCAGTGAGTTGAAATAGACTGATATTGGCCAGGTTTCATCAGACAATCATATGGTTTACCGTTCTAAAAATGACAAATTCAAGAAAACAGCATCCCATTCACCACCAAAAAGGACATTTGAAGATATATCTTGAATTACAATGCTGTCTTTGATAGGATTATAACTATGCACATACAAGGATATCCAGTTACTATAATTATCATTCAAATTTACACACCAACCACTATAGCTACTGATAAAGAATTCTATCAACGTCTTCTGTTTGAAATTGAACGAACATGAAATCAAGATGCCTTGATAGACAGCCTAACTAAAGAAACACTTTTCTTTTTCTCAATGTCTTGGTTTTAGACCAGTTCCTGGGGTTATCTGGGGTGCTGATTCAGAAAATTGCCCCAGATAGACCACATCAGCTCGTTTCCTGGATATGGTTTTCCACTCTTTAGGTATATACATGATACTAATTTATTAATTTATAATCCTGGTTTTGAATATGAGAAGAATTCAGACCCACAAATCACAGGATGAAGCCAAATAAAGAGGTTTTCTTCAAATAAGAAATACCTGAAGAAGAGTTAAGTAATATGGAACTTCTGAGGAAAACTGTATATGGATGGACCCAGGGTGACATTGAGATGCCAATCATAAAGTCAGTGGTTCGACTGACCAGTCCCACCAGTCACTCTGCAGCCTTTAAAATATTTAAGGGTTTGGAAACCCAAAGGTATAGTTCTCTGTCCCATAGGGTCACTGTGCATTAGAATCAATTAGATGGCAGTAAGTTTTTCTTTTGGGGTTTTGAAGGCTATGCAATATAGAAATAGACAACAAGTTGGATACTGCAAAGCCATAACACAGCTTGAGAAAAGTGAAAAAGAAAAAAGAAAATTGAAAAGGCTCACATATGGAAATTGTGAGACCAATTTAGAGTTTCAAATATGCAAATGTCTTAGCAATTATCCTGAATATTTTAAAGATATACATTTTTCTCAAATTATGCAGCAATAACTTCAGAACACATGTTACTATATAGGAATCAGTGAATAAATCATGTTAAATGTTTCAGAGGTAAAGCCGAGTCAATGCTTCCTGTAAGAAAAATTGTAACTTTTAAGAGTTTCTGTACACAGGTAGAAAGGGTGTGCCATCTTACAACAAGACTGAACATTTCAGCTTTGATAAATGAGGACAAACTCCGGCAAACCCATTTTGGGTTTCAGAAAATTTAATCTCTATTTGTTGTACCAAACTCACTAGCGTCAGTCTACTATAATTCATAGAAACTCTAGAGAACAGAGTGTAGCTCCTCCTGTGAGTTTTCAGGGCTCTAAATCTTTCTGGGAGCAAGAAGTCTCATCATTTCCTTGCAGAGCGGTTGGCAGATACAATAGCTAACCTTGTGGTTATCAGTCAAACTTATAACCCGTGACACCATCAGGAGTCCTAGTTGAGTATACTTTACTCCTATCTCAAAGGCTTGCCATGAGTGAGAATTGACTTGATGGCAGTGAGTTTGGCTTTGGTTAATTCTTAGTCTGGTCCCTTTTAAGATAACATATTGGAACTGCCTTTTATTCAGTTCTTAATAAAGCTGATGTGATACTTTCAAGGGGATATGCCAAGTTCACTGTTCAAATAGAAGTTTGAATCAAGGACACCCATGTGTAGTACAAGATGACCTAGATATTTAATACTAAACAAACTACCTTAAGTAACACCAGCAGTACTTCTTCTATCTCACACTAACACTACATTAAAATATCTGGATTTTTTAACAGGTGAATGGAATGAAGTGTTATAGATGGCATATGTACTGTATCCCAAAAACTAGAGCTGATATGGGAAAGTTAGTGCCATTTTTTTAATTAACCCATCAAATATTCCCAGAAACAAGTTTAACTATTGAGGCACCAAAGGTATGTTTGCCAGTATTATCACTGGAGCTCTTCATTATATTTAAATATCTGTGATTTTTACCTGGATGTGTTATGGTATTCTTTTTATCAATTTTCTTTGAAAAATGATTAATGCTTTCTAGCTGCAGTTTGGTTTTGTTTTAATTTAAGAAAATGTTCTTTGAGCACATTTTATATTCTGTGGTCTTCTTTGGGGATACTTATGATTCATGTGCTGAGTGTCCCATCTGTGTCACCTTTACATCTAATTCCTTTCATTTTCTCGGCATAGTTTGCTTTTTTAGACTGGTCTCCAAGTCATTCTTTTTATACTCTACTTGTTGCTGCTTCTAACGTGCTGGTCATAATTTCATTATTATTTTAGCATCTCCTGCTCTTCTTGTACACATTTAAATTTCCTCTTGCTTTATCACTTTCTTCATCTATTTAGTTAAAGAATTAGTGTTCTCTTGAATCTATCTGACTAAAATGTTCTTGTTTTCACTTTTACAATACTTCTTAGTACGCTCCATGTTGGACACTTTCTGATAACTATATTGTTTTATTATATATAATTATATTATATTATTATAATATATAATATATTCTATTCTACTATTTTATTCAGGCAGGAGCGAGAGTTGGCAGGACAGGCTAGTGAAGAAAAATCCACACCTGGTGAAAACACTTCATGGACACTCTGAGAGGCCATGTCTCTTCCTCCCCTTCGGTGGTCTTCCAATCCAGGTGCAGAAGACTGGCCATTACAGATAACTTTGAACACTGTTGTTTAGTCCCAGATCTAAACACAACAAAGTTGCCATAGAAAATTCCCCCAGCTGCTCCCTCCCCCAGAGCCAGGTTATATAACTCTTCACCTTTCGCTATCTGGGCAGGACCCCATCTAGGCATTCCTGAATCTCCCTTGGGAGCTCTGAAGTAAATCTTTGAAACTGATTTCTACCTTCGTCTTCTTTCTTTCCGTTACCAAATCTACCTAACATTATACATATTGGAGCAGGACTTGCTGTTGAAAATAATCAAGGAAAATGAGGAAGTGAGTTTTAACAGTTAAATCAGATCTCAAAATATTTTCCTCATAAATCAGTCTTGTTATCTCCCGTAAGAACTTGTGACTCGGGCTGAGCCCCGGTGGTGTAGTGGTTGTGCGCGGGACTGCGGCCCACTGGGATGGAGGTTCAATTTCAGCCTCCTACTCCCAGCACCCGGGCAGTGATGCCCTAATAGATAAATAAATAGATAAATAAATAATTTTTTTAAAAGAACTTGTGACTCCTGAGTGTGCAAGCACATTGCTAAAGCCTTCTTCAAGTCTTATTTCTTTTCTTTGAGAATTTGTTTGATCCTGATAAATGATGATAAAGCTTAGGGCTGCTTCCTTAATCTTACCTTTGTCTCGCATCAGATAGTTTTTGGGGGGAGGGGTTGTTGTTTGCCTGTTAGGAGTCTAGATCTGGAAAATGTAAAGAAAGCCTATCTATCAGGTTATTTGAAGACTCCTGTTTTAGTTGAAAAGTATGAGCACTGATTTATGTGAGCATTTATAAAAACAGGGATTATAAAGCTATTTAATTATTTCTGATAAAGCACTGGAAGCAGTCACTTACCTATGCGAAGAAATTTGGAAACAGCTACCTGGATAAATGACTAGAAAAGATCTTTATTTATGTCCTGTGGCGGTCACGTGCTTATGTTAATTTTATGATTGAGATGTAGGGGTGGAGTGTAGCCTGTTAATCTGGAGATAGCCATTGAGTAGCCAATGAGGCCTCTCTATATGAACATGGCTTTCACCTGAGACTCCTGGGAAATCTCGGGATAGTTCCCTCGTGAAGATGAGAAGCTATCTTCCCCAGTTGTTGGGAGTTAGTTTCAGAGACGATTAATCATGGGCAAGACAAGCTGGCAGCATTGGAGAAGCTGGAGGAGCCAGCGGAGAGACCACACAGCTTTGCTCTGATGGAGCCAGACCTCTAAAGCCGGGGCAGCCAGATGGAGTCCTCTGCCAACGATGAGTTGCTTCTGCTGTTGATGGACCCTGAGCCCTGGAGGCGAGGTGCCCTGCCAGGACCGGGATTCTGCACCCACTGATCTGTGACTTCGTGCGTCGGAAGAAGACTTTATAGACTGGTTTCGGGCATATAGGTTAATACCGGACTTATGACTTTGTACTGAACTGGGCTGGGATGCTTTCTCCATGTCCCATTCCTTTTGTATATAAACCTTTTCCTTATACCTATATGCGTGTCTCTGAAATTTGTTCTTCTACTCTACCTGGACTAACACATGCCCATTCTATAGAAAAGTGATGCAACAGAATACTAAAATTACATAACAATATCATTAATATCCCATGCAAGTAAAATTTTGCTGAAAATCATTCAACAATTGTACCAATATATCAATAGGGAGCTGCCAGAAATGTATAGCAGTAAATGTATGCATCATGAAGAGACTACAAATGAGGGAGGGGACAAGAGGGAGGAAAAAATGAGGACCTGATACAAAGGGCTCAAGTAGAAAGAAAATGTTTTTAAAATCATGATGACAACATAAGTACAAATAAATGTGTTTGACACAATGGTTGGATATATGGATTGTGATAAGAGTTGTAAGAGCCCCCAATAAAATTATTTTTAAATCAAATAAATAGAATGGTAAAATTGGTCATTTAGCCCTAAAAATGGAATATATAGAAACAACCATGTGGATACCCCACCCCACCCCAGAGGAATGCACTTCCTGAACCTTTGTGAATCTAAAGCGAGAGCAAGGACAGCACTGGGGACAGAGTAGGAGATGTGTCCAATCCAACCACACTGCACCAGGGTGAAACACAAAGGACATGCAGCGAAGCAGCAAGGGGAGCAAAGCAGTGAAGTCCCCAAGGAATGCCAAAGGTGGACACGGGGGTCAGGGCGTGGCACCCCAGCGGATTCGACTGGAAAACATCCATGAAGGTCAACAGACAGACCTAGAACTGTTTGCATGCTTTTCTTTTTTGCTGTTGGGTTTTCTGTTTGTTTGGTTTGAATTTGGTTGGTTGGTTGTTTTCATTGTTTATATATTTTCTTTTTTGCTATGTTTTGCTTTGCTTTTGCATGTATTATTGTCTATGCATATCTTTCTTGACAAGATAGGTGGAATAAACAATCCAGATGAGAGAACAATGGGACCGATGGTTCTGGGGATCACAAGAAAGGGGAAGATGGAGCAAAGGAAGGTGGGTGCCAGCAAACCCAAGGACAAGGGAAAAAAAGGTGATCTGAAATTGATAGTGAGAGGAGCATCAGATGCTTGGGGATGCTTGATCAAGGGCTATGTATCCAAAGGAATTACCAAAATCCAAAGAACCAATATGATAGTGGG
>PVJH01030253.1:0-25109 GCA_004026705.1 Nesogale talazaci
CACTCCTAGTTGGGCCAGCTCTTAGTGAAGAGTCTACTGGGAAAGCACTTGACTTCTTTGTGTTATTTATTCATCAGGATGTCAAATAATGATATCTGCCTAGGCCTTCAGCATCTCCAGCTGGGACAAATGATTTATGTGCTATATTTCTAAAGGACCTCAGAAGAAAGGCCTGGCAAGTTGATTCTGAAAAACTCAGCCATCAAAAGCCCCCTTGCTACCAACCCAAAGAATGAGACCCAATTCTTCACAGGAAACTTGTGTTTTTGCTGTGAGCTCCCAGCAACACTTTATAGAGCCCACTCCCTTGTTCAAAATAAGGTCTCTCTTGGTGTCTCTCTAACTTCCACTTCCCCAAAGAAGCACCATGGAATGTTAGAAGGACCAGAGATCATCTAGTCCAACTTCCTCCTTAGAGATAATGGAATGAGAGGCCCCAAGAGAAGACAGGATGGGTCCCAGGTCACAGAGTTTGGACTAGAAGCCAGTTCTCTTTCACTCTTTCTCTTTCAATCACTGACAAGAACATTTCCCCTGGCTCATGTATCCATGGGTACAATAGATGTCTTAGAAGAAGTATGGCCAGGATGCTCCTTAGAAGCAAGCTGAGCTAGATTTTGTCGCATATATTTTGGATATGCTGTCAGGGAAACCAGTCCCTGGAGAAGTACATCGTGCTTGGTAAAGCAGAAGAAGAGTCTGGGGACCTTTTACAAAATGAATTGAAACAGTAGCTGCAACAATGATCTCAACCATGGGAAGAATTATGAAGCTAGCATAGGATTGGGCAGTGTTTCCTTCTGTTGTGAATAGGCTGGCAAAGGATAGGAACTGGCTAGGTGGCCCCTGACAACATCACCGTTGATGTGAACAGGAAAGACTGGCTCTGGGGACGATTGAGTTCTCTACTCCCTTACTCTGAGCTTCTCCAACTTCAATATGGAGAGATCCTCCAGCCTTAATCCCAAGACCTCCCCTGGGGTATATACTCTTCTTCTTACCCTGCTAACCACTTCCTCCCTAGACCTCAGCAGGAAAGCTGCAGCCAGCCTTACCTTTCTGCCCCCTTTGATTCTTGGTGCCTGTGGAGGGAGCAGAGGGGAAAGGATGTGGCATTGGGGTTCTGTCTGTGAAACCTCCTGAGATTCAGTTCCTCCACTCGGGTTGGTCGTTTGTGGCTATTGTGGGTGAAACTTCAAATGACTGTGGACAAAGAACAAGAAAAAATCAGAGAAGAACCGGTGTGTCTGAATTACAATTTTGGTGAAGAATTTTGAAAGCATCATGGACTGTCAGAATAGCAACAACAACTCTGTCTGGGAAGTAGTACAGTCAGAATGCTTATTTGAAGTCAGGATGGTACAGGTTTGACTCACATCCTTCGAACAGGGTCCGAGGAAAGACCAGTCCCTGGGAAAGGGTGTCATGCTTCGTAAGAGTCTGTGAAAAAGAGGAGGACTTTTGATGAGACGGATTGACACAGAGGCTGCTGTAACAATGGGCTCAGACATACCATTGTGGGAAGGATGGCACAAGACAGGCAGGGGGCTTCTGTTGAATATGGGCTCATGATGAGCTTGAGCCCGCTCCACGGCACCTCACATCAACCACATGGGTAAAACCAAGGGTCTGAACGGAAGCCGCACTGCCAAAGTTCACTGCCAATGAGTTGATTCCAAGTAATAGTGTGCTTATAAAGGGTTTCCAAGCCTGTAAATCCAGATGGGAACACGCAGTCTCATCTTTCTCCTGTAAATTGGCTGTTGGGTTTGAACCATCAATCTTATGGCTAGAACCCAACACTTAATCCACAGGGCCATCAGGGCTCCAAAGAGATATACATAAGCCCATGAGGAGTTTCTCAGGGTTCAAGGTCCCCCACTATGCTGAGCAGAAGTGAGGCTCCAAGCTCCCCTCCCTCCCTTTTCACACAAGCTAATTGCCCTGAGAACTTTTGGGGGAATATGGACATCTGAGGTCTCTGAAATTAGGATGACAGCAAAGCCCTGAATTCTTCTCCAGCTGCCTGATCCTAACAAAAACTCACTGCCAGTGTGTCCATCCCAACACATAATGACCCCATGCCTTTTAAATAGAGCACCCCATGATTGTTTATCCCCTGATAAACTCTTTTAAGCCATAGTGAAGAAGACCCATCTGTCTTTTCTCTTCCTGAGTATAGTTGGATAATCAAAAAAATTAAAACAAACAAAAAACATGTTTTAAAACTACCTTTCCCACCTGCTAAACTGCAAGTCCACTGTCAACTCATCGCGACCCTCTCTTCAGAGTAGAACTGCCCTATATGGCTTCCACAACTGTAATTCTTATGGAAGCAGACTGCAACATCTTACTCTAGCAGGCAGCCGGTGAGTTTGAAGTGCTTACTTTTTCGGGTTAGCAAATGCTTTAACTATTGTGCCTCCAGAACCCCCTTGTTAACCAGTGTCCCCCTCTTACCCCATTCCTGATTTTGGATGGCCAAAACCAAAAATTGAAATACATTTGAGGTACTAGAGGTTATTAAATAAGTGTCTTTGCTGCCTAACATCTCAGAGTCTTTAGTACAAACTGTAGCGTTCCCTGTGGAGATGGGTGTATTTTCTGAGAATACACAATTTGGAAACAGATGTTTTAGGAATCCGTATAGATTGAGTATATGGAAGTTGTCCCCAAATGATTTTTCTCAATGACAAGAAGTGTATTACGGGCCCGAATAAAAGTAAATAGAACTTGAAAAGAAGGGAGTCCTCTGAGAATTACACCATAAATCAGGGCATCATGAAGCAGAAAGAGAAGGAGGGAAAGTGGGAGAAGCCTAAGGGTGAGAATACCCAACAACTTCATTTCCATATCTAAAGCAGCAGCGTCAGCACTGTGCAGTTTATCAGCGATGGAACTAGAGAGAAGCCAGCCTGCCAAGTAAGAGCTGGCAATGTGCTCTGGGCTCTCTGCCAGAGGGAGAGAGTTAGACCTGCTCTTTCCAGCTGAGGATTATACTGCTGGAGGAGTGGAAGTGAGGGGTGCAAAAGATCTAGCTTTCCTCCCAGATGCCTGCAAATAATAGCTACATAGTAGCTAGCTAGAGTGAATGATAGATGCTATTTATTGTGAAATAGATTCCAACTTCTGGCAACCCAACATGTGCATTGGAGGACTGCTCCTTGATGTTTTCCAGAAGGAGACTGCAGGGCCTGTGGGGTGAGCATAAACCATCAACCTTTCACTAGAAGTTGAATACCCCACTGGCTGCCATACCAGAGCTCAGGTAGATAGTGGGGAGAGAGCTGATCTTGTGTAGACCCTTGTCCTTCACTACCTTATATACAAGAGAACAAGGCTTTGGTTTATCTAGCATCATCCTTTAGATTGCTGGCAGTTTTACATTCATTGTCTCAGCAGGGGGCACAAAGTCAGACCAAACCTGATCGCTTGTGGCTTCCCTATTTCCTCGAGGCAGAAGTCAAACAGGCCTCCACCCTTCATCTATTGAGACCCCAACCATTTCTCCTGCTGGGTTCAATAATGAGTTGCAATGGCCACCTAGTAGCAAACTGGTTCAGCATTGGGCTGTGGCCCCTAAGGTCAGCATTTCAAAACACCAGCATCTCTTCTGGAGAAAGACTGGGCTTTCTACTCATGTAAAGAGCTACAGGCTACCCCTGCCCTGCAGGGTCACTCTGAGTCGATATGGGCTTGATGGCAATGAGTGTGACTTTTATTAGGAAAGTTAATGGGTCAAGATCACACAACAGTATAGAGGCAGGTGTTGGCCCACTAGAGTGCCTCTTCTCAGTCAGCAACCCAGTTTCTCCCTGGTCCTCAGCCTCTTAGCTGTGCTGTCCTTTGGCTGCTGCCTCTGTGGGTCAGGAAACTGGCACTCGGCTCTGCCTCACAGGCTCATAGTCTCAGCATTGGTCCTCTCTTCTGTCTCGTGGTCTCTGCTTTGGCCTCTTGTCTGGGTCGGGTTTCTTTGCTCTGTTGCATGGTCTCCATGCCACATCATCTACTTTCTCTGTGTGTGCTTCTGCCAGTCCATAATACTTCAATATCCTTCACTTATTCCATAGTTCACAAAGCAAATGCTTAAAATGTTTTTAGTGAGTTGAATTAGAAAAAGGAGCTTTAAAAAAGCAAAGGTTTCCAAGTGTTTCAAATATATAATTATTTATTCACAAATCATGGTTGCTAAACTCTGATGAAATTAATTAGATCATCAAATTAAAACTGTGCTTCCTCCACTGAGTCACATTTTATTTGAATCTTTTTGTACATTTTAGACTCATACTATGGTTGCCATTTAAAAAAAAAGATCTGTTACTTAAGCAAGTTGGAATATATATTGTGTTAGTCTGGGAAGACTAGAGAAACAAATTCATAAACATGCATATGTATATAAGGGAAAGGTTTATATACAAGAGGACTGGAATGTTGAGAAAGCATCCCAACCCAGTCCAGTCCAAGTCCATAAGTCCACTAGTAGCCCATATGTTCGATACCAATTTATTAGTCCTCTTCAGACTCACAAAGCACATGCAATGATGCCAGGATAATCACAGGCCAGTGGGTGCAGAGTCTTGTGTATCCAGTCAGTAGTGGTAGAAGCATCTCAGCACTGGCAGGAGTCTCCAACTGGCTTCTCCAGACCCAGAGGTCTGATTCTATCAGGGTAAGCCCAGGTGACTTCTCCTCTGACCCCTCCAGGACTCAGGGTCTACCAGCATGCTGCCATCTTGTCTTGTCAGTAGAGTGTCTCCCAGGGACTGAGTTGATGGTCTCTCATCTCCATGAAGGAAATATTGTGAAATTCCCCAGACTTCTCAGAGAAAGTCATGCCCACACAATGGTCTCATTGACTATCTCCAGATTGATAAGCCAGCCTTCACCTCTACACTCTTAATCAAATTGGCACCAGAGTACATGACTGCCACATGTTTTCTATATAAGGATCTGATAAGTTGTTCCCTATCTTTATAGAAGACTTAGCACATATATGTGTGTATGTGTGTGTGTGTGTATATATATACACACACACACATTACAGTAAGAGATACAAACTAAAAAAAGACTATCTGGATGGCAAGTGGGGGAAGGGTTTAAGTGTGACATTAACTTATAAGGGTACTGCTTTTACCTGAAAAAAAATTGCCCAAGGTAAACAATTAATTAGTGCAAGATAGGCTATGGAGGAGTCTCTATATTTTCCCAATGGGCTTTGAGAGCACTCCCATTAATAATACATTACAAAAAAATAAATGGGAGCCCCAGTGGCACTGTGGGGTAGACATTGGTCTGCTAATGGACATCAGTGCTTTCAAAAACACCAGCCAGATATTCCTTGGGTGAAAGATAAAGCTTAAAGATTAATAAATAGCCTTATAAATGTATAGCCATGGGAGTAAGATGAGGCTTAAAGATTATAGCCTTAACACACTATTTAGGAATCCTAGGAGAAATAAAATCAAAGTGGAAACTTCTCAAGAATAAAAATCATATGCATCAAGAATATAAAGTGTATACAGTGGAAGTACACTACTTCCATGGTGCTTATTTTATTTATACTAAAATATAACAGAGCAATTCTTGTTTTTGTTTTATTCTTTACTTAACCAGTGGGATTTGCTTTTCATTCTTTTTTCTTTTCTTTTTTTCTTTTTGTCTTTCAAGGAAGGAAAGGAATCGTGAAAGCATCAAGACAAGCTGGCCTTTTGTTGCTCCATTTCTATGAATTTACAAAGCAGCCACCTAATCTAGCTAGCATTCTGTAAATAGTTTAGTCCTTTCTTATCAAGGTATTACCTGAGATAGAAAAGGTAACCCCAGGGAAACTGCCTGCCTTGCCCTGCAAATTCCTCACAGGCTATCAATGCTTTCCATTGTCTTTGTTCCATTCAGAGCTGAACTGGGGAGAGGCTAGTCTAATCTCTTTGAAAGAATGCTTTTTAGAATTGATGAACCAATAGAGACAGCAAGTGAATATGGGTTCCTGAGGAGTACCCTGGAGGACAGGGTTAAATCAAGGAGTTCAAGAAAGTAGAGAATGTCTCGAAATGGATTTTATTGTAGTAGCAATTGTAAAATTGCTGCTTGATGTGATAAAATTACAAAATGATGTATCCATATGAGCTCCCAATAAAACGGTTTTGGGAAAAAACAAAAACGGGTTTCCTCATAAAAAATTTTTTTAATCTAATGGAGAAAAATATAAAGAGAGAAATCTCCAGTTAAGGTATAATTCAGTATATCCTAGTATCTTTAAAAAGAGACCTCCCTTTCTTGTTTGGTGCAAACTACCTTCAACATCATCATGGACGAAATTTAGTTGCCAAAAAAGGAAAAATATAAAAGCTACTATGTATTGAGTACTTCCTACATGCTACAAGGAGCCCTGGTAGTGTAGTGAGTTGTGTGTTGGGCAGTGTGTGCATGGCAGTGAGTTTAAGCTTTGTGAGTTCTACATGCTAGGGCTCTGTATGCATAGTTCATTAAGTCCTTGTGACAGATGATGGGGGATTTGGTGTTATACTTTCCCAAATAAGTTGAGGTACACAAAGTCATTTTCTTGTCTAGCATGTTTTATCCCATCAGTGACTGATCTGGGATTTAGACCTACCATATTTGTCAGACCATAAGACTCACTTTTTTTCCCCAAAAGTGTGTGTGTGGGGGGAGGACAACAGTGCATCTTATGGCCCCGAGGTGTGGTACCCCAGCACATTTGTTTATGATCTCATACGACCACTTATTGTCCGTTGCTGTTTGCATGCTGTGGATTGCTGTGTGTTGGCGGGAGGGGGGGAAGTCCTTCCTCCTGGAGTCTCAATGTCAGTCAGGTCACAGGATCTCCCCTGTGTGTGTATGACACTGACAGACTGAAAGGATGAGAACACTGAGACAGGAGGCAGCTAGGTACGGTACCAGGGAACATCCAGGGCAGGACTATGAGATGCAGGACAGTATCCTGACAGGCAGGCCAAGAGCCCACCATGGTAGGAGAGAGACAGAATCTCTCCTACCATGCAAAGCCCTGCCTGTTAGGTTGGTAGATGTCCTTTCATAGTAAGACCAAGCATTTTGATATAATTAGAATACTGATATATATATGGTAATATGTCACTTGTATACTAGTATTAATTGGTTCAGAATATTTTTATCTTGTTTTCCTGCTCTAAAAACTGGGTTCATCTTATGGTCCAAAAAAATCTGGTTGATTGCAAACCACAGAAACCATATAGGACACATTGAAACTTCCCCTTAGTTTCCAAGGTTATGCATCTTTCCACCAGCAGACTGCTACTTTCTTCTCAGAGAGTGGCCAGGGACCTAGATTAAACTCTCTGCCGCCAGGGTGCCTAAGCTTTGCTGCCCCTAAGAAAAAAGGTTTCAAAGAAGATTCCGTTTGAAATTTTAGATACTTTTAGAGTAAAAATAGAGTGCAGCTTTGAAGAAGTCTGTGCCAGAAACATGCCCAAAAGGATTTAAGACACCAAAGTGGGCTTTCACTCCCTCTTACCATTTCCAGGTACCTGTGTCTCACCCTCCGCAAACCGTAGGTGCCGCAGGGCTGTCTGCAAGCTGGACTGGAGAGGTCGGGCTTGTCTTTAAAACACGGATTCCATCTGTCCCTGACCCTCTCCTTCCATGCGTGCCCTCTTTAACTGATCAGCTGTTTCTTACCCAGTAGACTACATACTTCTCCACTCTTTCCACGTAACCCCCGCCCCCACGCAAACAGTTCCCACCAGAGAGAATCAGATCGTCGCTCAGCGGCTGCTCTGTCAGTTAAGGGTCAAGTCAAAGTCCTTTACCAGACGTGGCAGACCTACAGGTTCCAGCCTCCGCTCTGTGCGCGCGCGCCGGCGGCTGCCTCCTCTGGCCACTCACCGATTTGTTCACGGTGCTTCAGCCACCTTGCTCTCCCGCCCTCCCCCGGCCCCGCCATCTGCACACCTGTTTGGTCTCTTGCCCTCCCCCCTCCCTTTCCCAATACTTGTGGGGCTGGGGTGGGGGCGCCCAAGTCTCCGTTGACATGCCTCTTCCTTAGTGAGGCCTCCCTCCACTCCTTAGCGTTTCCAAAGGTGCTCTCGTAGCTCACCTGGGGGGCGGGGGGAATGCCGTGTGCTTGCCGAGCTGTTTGCAGCGTCTGCAAAGCCCACCACTGGGGAAAAGTCACAGCGAATGAATGAACGGACCAGGGGGAGCGGACTTGAGTGGGGTCGAAAGTGCCAGTGTTGCGATCCGGGCAGCAAAACAGTTGAAGTGCCCCTAACCCCTCCCCGGCAGGCTCCTTTCTGCCAAGTTGGCATGCCCTGAGAAAAGCCGCCTGCCCGGGGCCCTGCGGAGGGAGGGGAGCCCGTGGGCGCCGCGGGTCCGGGGCGGGTCTCGGGGCCAGCGGTTCCCCCCACCCCACCCCGGTCCCCGGCCCGCGGTGCTGGGGGAGGCGGGAAGCCGGGAGCTCCCGGGACCCAGAGGAGAGCAGGGCTGCTCGGGCTCGCGCCCCCGGCCTGGCGGCAGGGAGACTTCCTCCTCCGGGGGCCGGGGCGGGGCCGGCAGGGCGGGCCGGAGACGCCCCCGCCGCGCAGGGCCCGGGGCCGCCCCAATGGGATGCGTCGCGGGGCTGCCGCCGCCGCCGCGCCCAGTCCCGGCGCCGCGCTCGCCCGCCCGCCCGCGCAGGAGGCGGCCCGGGCCGGGCTGGAGCGGCGCGCGGCCGGCGGACGGAGGCCGAGCCTGCCAGGCTGGCGCGCGGCGGGGCCATGGGGCTCGGCGGCGGTGGCGGTGGCGGTGACGGCGGCGGTGGCGGCGGCGCGCGGGCGGGGGCCGCGGGACCCGGCCTCCTGGCGCTGCTGCTCGCCGTCGCCGGCCCGCTCGGGCTGCAGGCGGAGGGAGCCGGTGAGTGCGGCGCGCCGGCCGGGGGACTGCGGGCGCGCCGGGGAGGGCGTGGGACTGGCCGCCCGCGGCGTCCGAGGGGGACCCTGACCGACTCGGCCCGCAGCCGGCCGCTCCCCACCGGCCCCAGCCCTGCGAGGAGTGACCCGGGCCGGCCGTCGAGACCTGTCGGGCCGCCACCTCCGGAGAGGGTCGCGCTCGGGGCGGTTCTCCGAAGCTTCCCCGTGGGAAGCTGGGGAGGGGTGGCCGGGTCGCCGTCCCTCGTACCCGGGGGTGGGGTCCCAGCGTGGGCGCTTGTCTCCTGGTGCGGAATGGATGGGGGTGTTGTCAGAAGGGCGCCTCTCGGGCGGGTGGTCTGGCAGTGGCCCCGCGTGCTCCGCTGAGTCCCGCTTGCGCCCCAACTAGGGATCACGTGACTCGGATTCCTCGCAGGCGCTGGAGCAAGTCTAGACTCCCTGCCGGGCTGGTCGGCAGTTGGCTCCAGGTGAACCTAGGCGCTTTCAGCCTAATTTCAGGTTCAAGGAGTAAACTTTTTTTCCAGTCCGGGTGACTCTTAGTGAGTGCTCTAGGCGGAGCAAAAAGTTGAGCCGTGACTTTGTAGCAGCCAGATTGGCGGTTCCCGCCCATCCCGAGTGCCTCGGAAGTAAGCCCGGCGATCTTCCTGGAAAAACGCTTTGGAGCGGGTCTACTCCACACACACAGGGTTACCCTGAGAAGGCATCAGTTGAACAGCAGCCACTGAGGATGGTTTGCTTTATTAATCGTGATGGCGTAGTGGGCTGTGCCCTGAATTGCATACCGCGAGCTCAGCGGTTTGAACCCTCTGGCCGCACTGTGGATGAAAGATGAGGCTGTCTACTCCTGAAAAGTTTTAAAGTCTCGTTAAACCCAAAGGCAGTTCTCTCCCCTGTAGGGTGGCTGAGTCGGAATCAACTAGATGGCAGAGAGTTTGCTGCTTTTTTCCCCTCTCTTTTGACCTTTCTCATTTTTAATACTTTCTTATTAAAGAGGGGACAAAGGCCGCAGACAAGTGGTTTTGATAACAAGGTACAGGTTTCTGTTTTGGTTTCTCTCCTCACCCACTACTTCTGAAGCTTGTGAGTCTGACCAGACTGATTGGCAACTCCTTTCCCAACTCAGGATGATCCTGGGGCACGGTGGGTGGGCTGCTAACGCAAGGCCCGCAATTTGAAAGCCACTAGCTGCTCTGCGGGAGAAAGACTGAGCTTTTCACGCCCTCAACGAGTTAGTTACAGTCTCGGAAACTCAGAGGCAGTTAGACTCTGTTCTGTGGGTCGCTGTAAGTCAGCGGTGGCTGACTCAGTGGCAGTGGGTTTGGAGGCTTTTGTTTTTAATTCCCCTCAGTGGGTTAAGCATGGACTGGTGTTAACAGAAAGATGAGGGCTGAGGCCCGGTGGCGTAGTGGTTGTGCGCGGGACTGTGGCCCACTGGGATGGAGGTTTGATTCCAGCTCCGCAGAGCAAAGGCTGGGCCTCCTACTCCCACCACCTGAGGGCAGTGATGCCTCCCCCCCCCCCAAAAAAAAAAAAAAAGGAAGATGAACAGTGTGAACCACCACTTCACAGGAGACAGACGAGGCAGTTGGCTCCTTAAAGATGGACAGCCTCACCCCCTAGGAGATTGTTCTACTCTGACCATCCAGAGTGGGAATCAAGAGTCAGACTTGAACAGTCTGCATGTTTGGCAATTGAGAAGGGAGGAGAACATTATCATGCGAGACTCTGTAAAATATAAAGGGAGCAGATATTAACGATTAGAGGAAAGAGCAAATATTCCATCACATAAAGAAATGCTTGGCTGTAGGTTTCCCATTCTCCTCCATCACCAAGAATCAAAACGAAGCCAAATGCTGGCTCTTCTCCCACCGGACCTTGTGTTTATAATGGATCTAAAACATCGCCTGGTGACGCAAGACTTTGATAGTGATTCCTAACTTTTCGCCCATGCCACGTTGTAAAAACCGAACAACTCAGTTTTTTTTTGTAGCACAACACTAGATCTAGCATATAAATTTAATAAGTATGTGCGATTTTATCAAACCATATTGTTTTGATCTTGTGTGTTTGAAGGATTCAAAACAAAACCTCCTCAATCAGATGCAGTATCAATGCTCTCCCTCTATGAGTCAGCCCAGGTGATCACTCATCTTTCCAAAGGACGTTGTCAGTGGGTGCTGTGTGCAGCAGTTCTCCAGGGACAGGTGTGATTGTTTAAATTCTTACTGAACTTTGACTATGGAGCTGCTTGGCAGTTGAGTAAAGGAGAGAACCTTGTGAAATATATATATGGGGGTTGGGGGGACAGCTCTCCTAAGAATTCCAGTGTCAATTCCCCAAGCCTGTATTCACTCCCTACATCTGTGGTTTTCATAATTAGCATGTGGTCACCTTTTTTCCTGCCAAGTTTTCGTGATTTTTAGTATGCAAACCTATTTTAAGTCTGCAGATATCCTACTGACAGAGTTGGGTGAGGGGGGTCAACGGTTTCAGTGCTTAGAAGAGCTCAGCCTTAGAAAAATAGCCGGGTTTGGGTGAGAAGACAAGAGGATTCGGTTTGTTGACTCTGATTATACTTGGGGTCAGCTTGGTGGGGAGCTTCTTGTCCCCCACCCCTGCTTCCCCACCACTCTGAACCCTCTCCCTTTATAAACCCTGGATAGTCTCAGGTGTGTGTGTGTGTGTGTGTGTGTGTGTGTGTGTGTGTGTATGTGTGTGGTGAGCAAGCTCCCAGGGATGTCTGAGAACATGCACTTTTAAAAGGTTCCCACAGATAATTCTGATTCTAATCAGCTTTGAGATGATGGAAACGTTTTATATACTGCTGAGGTTGTGACAAAGTGCTAACATCTCTGTTATCGAGAGTTTAATAAATAATAGACTTTTTATTCATTGTGCTATGTCTCAGAAAACATGTCATAATTTAGTCTAAGTATTTGTAAGTATGGTCAATGGAGTTTTGTAAAATGTCCGTGTCAGTTGGAGTCTGGGGACCCGATGAAACAATCCAGGAGCTCCCTTGTGGGACTGCTGCCTTGCCTTCATGGTGCTTCTGTTCCATTTATCTAAAAATATGACCACCCCTACTGCACTCTTTGCCCACCCAGGCCCCAGGCTTTAAGGGTTGTAAGGCCAGTTTGAGTTCATTTTAGCTTCCTCTCCTGCCCTGTTGCCAGGATCCACTTAACTAACTTTAAATATTTGCATAGAATATGTGGCAGTCATGTAATCCTGGCAGTTTCAGGTTTGGGAGTGTAGGGGTGGAGTCTAGCCACCTGGAGAGAGCCAATGCGACTTCTGTGGGCATGGTTTACTCCTGAGACTTCTGGGAAATCTCGTGGTATTTTTCCCCCTTGGAGACACTCTACTGACAAGACACAAGACTCAGTCTCTGGCAGACATTGAGGCTGACAAGACACATGGCAGCATGCTGGTAGACCCTGGCTCTTGGAAACTGGAGGAGCCATGGGAGACCCCTACCTGTGCTGAGATGCTTCTGCTGCCTCTGTATACACAAGACCCTGCACCCACTGGCCTGTGATTGTCCTGGTGTCATTGCACTTTATAGACTGGTATCGGATATGCGGGCTAATATGGGACTTATGGACTTGGACTGGACTGAATTTGGATGTTCCTCATGTTCTATTCCTCTTGTATATATACCTCTCCCTTATATGCACATGCGTGTCTATGAATTTGTTTCTCTAGTCTACCCGGACTAACACAATATGTCCATATAAATTTTGACCCTACATCATATTGCATGTGCTTGATCATTAGTTCTCACTCCTTTGGGGTAAACTCTTGGTCCTAAATTAAGTCCAGCCTGGTCACTTGGCAGGATCTCTGGTGGCATGGTGCACTAAGTCGTGGCCTGCTTACCATAAGGTTGGCAGTTGGAACCCACCAGCTGCTCTTCAGGAGGATAGATGAGGCAGTCTTCTTTTGTAAAGATTTGCAGCCTTGGAAAGCACAAAGGGCAATTCTACCGTGTCCCAAAGGGTCACTGTGTCAGAACTGATGTGAGGGAAGTGGGTGTCTTGGTTACCACCTTGATGTAAGGTTTGTAGAATAAAATGCCCTCAATTCATGAGATACATTTGTGTTATGTTCCAAACTGAAAATCACAAAGTCTCTCATCAAAGCATGTAGAAATTGACATTCAATATAGAGCAGAGTGCATCCTTATGATTTTTTTTGAGCCCTCTGGTGGGAGTAGGAGGCCCAGCCTTGCTCCTATAGAGCTGCTGCTGGATTTGAACCACCAACACAGTGGGCCACAGTCCCGCACACAACCACTATGCCACTGGGGCTCAGCCCAGCATCCTTATGACTTAAGTACTATTAAAGAATAAAAATTGAGCAGTGAGTCATTTTGAAAGAAAATCGTTGCTTAGAGGAAAATTTGAAGCTTAAGTTCAGATGCTGCATACTTAGGAAGTACTTCAAAAAAGCCTTGCTCAATTAATCTGTTATTGCTACATGGGTTTTTCTTAAGTCTTCTTCACTATATTAGAAATGTAATCAGCTGATGTCTGGTGTTTGAGGTTAGTGTTCTTTTAAAAGGCAAGTTTATTCCAGCAGTGTCTGCACTGGTCTGTATACACTTGACCAAAACATCCTCTCACGTCATCTGTCCAGGAGCTCCTGGGGATTTTCCTGAGCCTGTAGGCTTTGAGGAAGGAACCCTGCAGGCATTGTGGTTTATGTCTCTGAGTGTTAAGAATGGCGATTCCAACCCACCATCCGCTCTGCCAGAGGCTTTCAGCTTTGAGTAGAAACTTTACAGGGTAGATCTCTGTGATAGAGGGTTATTCTAGATTGGAATCCATGAGAAGCCCTGGTAGTACAGTGGTCAAAGCACCAAACCCACTTAGATCTGTCTGGGAGAAATATGTGGCAATCTGCTTCTATATATACTATAGGAATCGACACCACTGCCATTGAGTTGATTTCCATTCACCTTAGATCTTATGGAACACATCAGAACTGCTCCATAGAATTTCAGAAACGGATTCTTCAGGGGAACAGACACCCTCATCTTTCCCCCTTCAGAGAGGTGGCTGGGTTTGAACCACTGACCTTCAGTTAGCTGCCTGGTGTTTGAACTCTTCATGGTCATTGGAATAGACTGACCTGACCGGGGTAAATTTGTTTTCTTGTCGTTAATCCCATTAGCCCCTGATGGTAGAAACTGGAATGCTCATTCTTTTTATCCTGGCATGGGGCAGAGGTATTCAAAAAAAGAAAAAGAGAAATGGTTTCCTGAGTTAAACTGATCAATCATCTTTGTTTAGAAGATGTTTTCAAATTGTTTGCTAATTAGCAGACACTAAGCAATAAAGAATCCACTGAAGTTCTTTTCACAGGCACATCATCAGTGCCCACTAATTAGCTTTATTTCTCAAGCCCAGCTCCCTTGGCAAGCATGCTTTCCAAATGTATAAATGTCTTTCAAATGAAAGTACAGTGGGAAGAAGAGAACAGGCCAGCCAAGCTGTAGCCACCATAGCTGTTGCCTTCAGCAGACATACCTGTACCACCCAGAAACATTAGAATTTACCATCTATTCTCAAAAGAGGAATGACACACAAGTATGATAAAGGAACCATTCAACCAAAGAATGATCATAAGGCAGGAGTAGCTCTCTGAATGTCTCCAACTATACTTAAAAGCCCGTCATTTCATGAATTGAATCTTTTAATCACATGGTACTGAAACAGACTTGAAAATCACAATGAAAAACCCCAGCTTGGAAACAAGCCAGCCACTCTTTTGCATTTATGAAAGATAAGGTTTGTAATTTGAAGATGCATGGAAAAATTAACTGCATTTTCTTTTTTAACTCATGGGGAGACCAAAAGCAGTATCCAGAGAAATTTTTTCAATTGAGTTTTGAAGCTACTTCTGGGTCCACCCTAAAGTATAAAACCAACTCTCCAGGAGGGTGAAGAGATGGAGGAATAGAAAGGGAGAACTGGGGGCTGAGCCCTGGTGGCGTAGTGGTTGTGCGCGGGACTGCGGCCCACTGGGACGGAGGTTCAATTCCAGCAGTGGGGCTGGGCCTCCTACTCCCACCACCGGAGAGCAGTGATGCCCCCCCCCACCCAAAAAAAAAAAAAAGAAAGAAAGGGAGAACCAGCTTCAGGGATCTACACGTAGCCCCCTCTCTGGGACACGGACAACAGGGAAGTGAGTGTTGGGACACATTGTACAGTGTACAGGATGAAAAAAATAATTTGTAAATTACTAAGGGTTCAAGGGGAAGGGGGGGATGAAGGGTAATATAGGGAGCGGATACTGGGAGCCTGGAGGGAGGGAGAATGTTTTGAGAGTGATGATGGCAATGGGTGTGTAAAAGTGGCCTGCATACAACTGATGTTGTTAGGGATTGTGATGGGAGTTGTATGGACCCCCAATAAAATGATTCATTAAAAAAAGGGGGGAGGAGGGGGAAGGGGAGGTTTTGTTTTTTTTTTTTAAAGAGGAGCTTGTATCAAGGGCTCAAGTGGAAAATGTTTGGAAATGTATGTGGCAACATGTGTGCAAATGTGCTTGATACAAATGATGTACTGAAAATTGTAGTAGCTGTAAGAGCCCCCAATAAAATTAAAAAAAACAAACCCAACTCTCTCCAATTAGCTATTGGTGGTTTTTCTGCATTGAAGAGATAATGCACTGAGACTACGTGGCATTGCACTGAGCACAGAATAAACACTGACCGCCATGGAGTTGATGCCTGCTCAGAGCTCCTCTCCAGTACAGAACGGCCCCTGTGAGTTTCCAGGACTGTAATTGTACAGGAGAGAAAATCCAATCTCCCGAAGAGCTCCACAAATGTGATTATCTTACTAGTCATTAGTGTTTATCACTGGGGATTTGGCAAATATGCATCTGGGGGCCCTTGTTTTGCTGTCCCTGCCCCTATTCACCTCATTTGCCTGTGTGACGTGCCCCCCCCCCCCCCATTGTCACATCACTCCTACTTTTCTAATTATTTCTCAAGGATGTCAAGCACTCTTTGACCTTTGAGCCTTTGCACATACTGTTCCCTCTGCCTGTAATAAAAAGCAAAGCCGCGTCAGTCTTTGAGTCGGTTCCGTGCAGAGCAATCCTGGAAGACAGACTAGCACTGCTCGAGTGGGTATCTGAGACTATAGATCTTATGCTTCTCCTAGCAGAGCCGGTGGTGCGTTTGAACCGCTGACCTAACACTGCATCACTGCATCACCAGGGCTCCTTCTGCCTATAAAACATTCTGACACAAACATCCGCAGGTTTCCTTCTTCCCTCACTCCCTGGGGAGACATTTCCTGATCACCAATCTAAGATGATAACCCTCTTGTCACTCCCAGGATTCTCTGCCTTCCCTACTGTCCTTGTCCTCTTCCACCTGAGTTTATCATGTCGGTCCTCCACCTATGAAGAGACCCATAAGGGCGTAGGTACATTGAAAAGGTGTGAGGGAGGGGTTACGTGGCATGCCTGGTGGACCGGGTAGAAGGCGCTGAAGACACTCCCCCTACCCTGATACAAAGTGAAAGCGGCGGAGCGGGCTGTAGGGTGCATTAAATCCTGCACACGGCAAAGTGATGAAATGCTACGTCCAATCCAGCTGTTGTTTGCAAGTAGAAAGTCTGAAGATAAGGATTTATAATAGAGAAACCCTTCCTGGGAAAATTCTGGCATTTGGGATGAAAAGAAAAACATTGTCAATGTCATTTTTAAAAATCATTCAAACATGTTCGACTGTGGAGTAATTTTGCCCTTTGCCATTGGAGAGTCATGTTGATGTCTTCTTCTCATCTTCCAGATGTTCACTCTCTCTTTCTCTAATTTAGAACAGTTTGCCTTGCAGATGGAAAGTGAGGGAGTCCTAACTGATAAAAAAGAAACCAAATGATTTGTAACCTGTGGAAATAAAGTCTAGCTATGGACCCCAGCTGTGCTGAATCTAGAATGAGCTGCCAATCTTCCCTATTAGTGGACGTTGAAGAGGGGGTGGTGTGTGTGTGTGTGTGTGTGTGTGTGTGTGTGTGTGTTAGAGAGAGACCCCAGATAATTATTTTCTAAGTCAGTGCATGAAGGCTGTGGCTGAAATCTGATAGAATAGCATGACGGGCAATATCCCCCAAGTTGTTTCAAATAGAATTTGCATATATCTATTATAATGCTTTAGGACACACTGTGTATGTGGTGAAGGAAATAAATTCAGCTCTCATGAATCACCAAGATTCCTTTTAAGACTATAGTGTACTGCAATGTACTTAAGTTGTACTCTGGTTTTAACCAGTGGTGTCATAGGACTTGCAGTCTAAGAATTCATGTCCTGAGGGATTGAGGCACTTGTGATATTAACATAATCTAATATTTTTGAAATATCACCTTAGTGAAACCTACAAAGAAATAACTTGTGTATTCTGTTTGCCTGGATATGACAATTTTAGTTTAACTAGAATTTTGTAGAGAAGTATGCAATAACACTGAAGCAAGGTAACAGTGAAGTGGCTTCATGTTAGGCCCATTGCATTAAAAAAATAAAGGTATGGGCTGAGCCCCGGTGGCGTAGTGGTTGTGCGCGGGACTGCGGCCCACTGGTATGGAGGTTCAATTCCGGCTCCCAGGAGCAAAGGCTGGGCCTCCTACTCCCACCACCTGAGGGCAGTGATGCCAAAAAAAAAATAAATAAATAAAAATAAAGGTACATTGGCAGTTTAAAAAATAAGAATTATAAAGTCATACTATGTAAATGTTTTTTTTTTTTTTGGTTTGGTTTTATTTTTTATAGCATCACTGCCCTGGTGAGAGTAGGAAGCCCAGCCTTGCTCCTGGATTGCTGCTGCTAGATTTGAACTGTCAACCCTGTGGACTGCAGTCCCGTACACACCACCAGGGCTCAGCCAACAATGTAAATGTTTTTAAGATGAGTATTTCTTTCTGAGTTTTCCTGACGATCCTTCCAAAGTTTACAAGGTCAGACAGTTACACATCAATAACAGCATGGAATTAATGTATCCTATAGGAGTTCCGTGGCATAATGAGCTAAGCACTACACTGCTGGAACCCCCGCAAGGTCATTACAGGTTCAAGTGCACGAGCCACTCTTCAGGAGCAAGACGAGGCTCTGCTCCTGGACAGATGTACAGTCTCGGACATCGGGGGGGGGGGGTGGTGGTCTGTTCTGTTGTTGCTCGGAGTCAGAACTGCCTCAGTGGTCCTTGCTCTGGCTCTCGTCCTGGGGGTGAGGGCCAGGATGCATCTTCTTGTAAAGAGGTTCACTAATGACATTTTGCCATTAGAAAATTTTACATATAATGTGCACACGTGATGTACTGTCTACCGTGCACAAAATTATATTGATAAGATAGTAAGTGGGATGAAAACTAATGTTCAGGTACTAGTTCTACCACCTAGTTAACTAGTATAGGTTTTTGTATTCCAATTGTAGTCAACTGAACACTAACTTGAAAACTTTTTACAGAGTTGATACAATGTGTTCAAGTTCCGTGAAATGTCCCATGGACCTGAACAGAATCTGGTTTGGAGTCTATTTCTGGTTGGCAGCGGCCTGAGCAGAACTGCCCTCCCTATAGCATTTCCAAGGTGCTCAGCATTATGGAATCCACTTGTCCTGTTTTCCTCCCTGGGGCTGTCTGTGTGAACCCGCCACTTTTTGGTTGGCAGCTGAGCGTTTAAACTGCCAGGATTTCTTCATTCTGGACCAATTACCCTTACATTAATCCTTTCTTCTGTGCTACTCTGGTTGAGCATTAATTTTTAAATTACATTTCCGATAAAGAGACTCACGTTCAAATCATTTGGCGTTAGGGAGAATATCCATTAGAAAGGCAGAATTTGTATCGTGGCTGATTTATATCAGTGAAAACTCTTGTCAAGTTTCTTTTGTATGATTCAAACACCTTGTAAATTCAGGTCATTTCCTTTTTAGTACTTTATTTGAAAGAAAAGTATAGGAGTTCATTTTTAAATATACCAATTATCAGTAAGGTATGATATACTGCTCTTCTTTGACCTTTAAAAGATTCTTAACTTCTACTTAAGTGTGTGTGTGTGTGTGTGTGTGTGTCAGGTGAGTGTGTCATACTTGTCAATTTTAAGAGTATTTGAAGTTTATTTATTCTTTTTTTTGGGGGGCACCACTGCCCTGTGGTGGTCGTGGGAGCTACCCAGGGCAGCTCCTGAGAGCAAGCCAAGCCCGCAGGCCCAAGTCAACCACTTAGGCCACCGGGGCTCAGCCCGAAGTTTATCTATTCTAACAGCCTTCCAAGGAGCCCTGTGGTATAGTGGTTACTCCTTGGGCCATTTCTCTGCAAGGGCAGCAGTTTAAAACCATCTGCTGCTCCAAGGGAGAAAGAAGGGGACTTTCTACTCCCTTAATGGGTTAGTTCCACGCTGTCCTTGGGGCTCTCAATTGGCATTTGAACTCAGTGGCAGTGAGGGTGGTGCGGGTGATATAACCTTGATATTGAAACATTTTCCAGTTCACATTATAATGGCTTGCATAGCCTTTTGTATTCAGTGCCCAACACACTTATGTTTGAATGAAAGAGAAAAGAAGAGTCCTTTTATCTTTCCACACAAAAGGAATGGTGTGGACTTTAGGATTCCATTTTGTGATTGGGAGCCTGTGGTACATCAGTTGAAAAGTTGAGTGTAAATGATTTTTTTTTTTTTTATGGAGCAGTCCACCTTATTGTTATCCATGACAAAGTACCTGGTAAAAGAAAGTAAAAATTAAGGAAACTTAAACCCCCTGAACTCACTGCCACAGAGACCATTCTGACTTATAGAACTCCAGCAGCGTCGAGAGGAACTGCCCCTGTGGGTTTCGGAGAATGGACCTTGTTAGAAGAGGAGAGAGCCACGGATTTGTCTCTCGGAATGGCTGGTGGTATCACATTGCTGACTTTGTGGTCAGCCCAGCGCATTACCATGTGGGCTTCTAAAATTGTTGAAGTTGGGTTACATTGGAATGGCTAGTACATACTATTGGCCCTAGGGAAAGTAAATAAATATCTCTTGAGCCTGTCTCCCAGTTTTTAAGTGGTTGAGTGGATTAAATTCAGCCCTTTCACTGCTGCCCACAAAAGGAAATCCACCGTGAGTTGAAACGTGGTTTATTTCGATCCAATCTGGGATTTACTGGAGACATAATTGCCCGTGGGGCCATTACAACAGAAGATCTGCTTATTGAATGCCCACTGCTCCAAAGGGTTTGGAAATAGAGGCTGCTAATTTCGAGAATTGCCTAAACTAGGATTTGCCTCCTTTCCCCCCACCCCGCTTCTGAAACGTTCTGCTTTGCCAAGAGTCTAAAAGAGGAGAGGCCTTAATGCCCATAAAAGAAGGACCTGCGCTTGCTGCTTGGTTCAGAGGCTCTGAACATCTGAAAATCTTCAGTGACCGTGTAGCCCTGTGGATTGGATTTGTTATTTCCATTCCTCTTTCCTTTCCCATTCTCTGGCTTACAGATGTTACTGTAGGCTTAAAATCTTCACAGACTCCCTTTTCCTTCTAAGCATTTAAGATCTACCAAAGGATTCCTGACATTTCTCTCCCCAATTCTGCATTTGCATCTCAGGATGTTTTCTTCAGCGATCACCATGCTATGAGCACACCTAACAAGAAGAATTTAAAAACAAAGAACGTGTGGCCAATGAGTTGGTTCCAGCTCCGAGCAGCCAGAGAAGACAGGCTAGAAGTGCCCCAGGGAGTACGGAGACTGGAACTTCTCCTAGGTACCCTCCATCCTATATTAATGTCCTATAAGCATGCAGATAGGCCTACAGACTTAATAGGAGTAAGGCTGTGTCTGGTAAATATACCTCACAGGTGCTGTGCACATCTTTCTGATTGTAACACTTCACACCACTTGCCATTGAATCAACCCCCACTCCGGGCGGCTCCTCGTGGTACGAGGTCAGCGTGCTTCTTTTCTTCTTCTTCTTTTAGGCATTCCTGCTCTGGTGGTGGGAGTAGGAGGCCCAGCCTTTGCTCCTGTGAGCGGGATTTGAACCTCTATCCCAGTGGGCCGCAGTCCCTCGCACCACCACTACACCACCAGGGCTCAGCCCCTGAATGATTTTATTTTATTTATTTATTTTTGTTTTTTTGGGGGGGCATCACTGCCCTCAGGTGGTGGGAGTAGGAGGCCCAGCCTTTGCTCCGTGGACCTGGAATCGAACCTCCATCCCAGTGGGCCGCAGCCCCGCGCACAACCACTATGCCACCAGGGCTCAGCCGTGGTCAGCGTGCTGCATAGGCTTTCCTGGCTGTCCTCTGTAGAAGCAGATCTCCTGGCCTTTCATACCGCTGCACTCTTCCTGGGTGTGAGCCATGAATCAACAGCCAACTGCAGACTGCCTCTTGCCTCCTGCCCAGAGACCTAATTGTTGTCACATTAGGATACGTATCGTTATTATTATTTATTACCTTACTTGGTGATCAGTGATTTACAGAGGTGCACTGGCCCCTTCACCTTTTGACTGGCAGGTCCTTCGTTAGAATGACAATCCCTTGCTTAGTAAAACCACTCCCCTCCATTTCTCATCATGGGCTGAATAGCCACTAATGGTCACTTGTTCTGTTGTCATATGTTAAAACTGGCTTTCAAATGTCTTTCAGTCGAGTATGTTTTCTGCATCTGATCTAGTCCCAACAATTCTGAGAGCTGTTGAGAGATTGTTAGTTGATTCTCACTCATCATGAGATTCAGAGGGACAGAATCCTTTACTTCAGGCATATTCGCCAGGATGCCCCACATGGTACCCAGACCCACATTCTGCATTTCTCTTAGGGTGTTCTCCTGGGGGAGCACGTTGCAAGCTTGCAAGCTCCAGGAAACAAGTCTTGGGGGAACTCAATTTCCAGAGGATGGGGATAACAGTTTTAAATGAATAATCTTTGCTGTCCTGGAGGTGGTCATATTTGCCACCGAAAACCTGAATTGCCTGCAAGTTCTGATTGCTAGATAACCATGTTCTTATACTGCACCATCTATTCAGCAGTGCAGACTGCAGATGCGCTAAGGCTGCATAATTTTCAGGACTGTGGAACATGATATGAGTTTTGTAGGCTCATTTTTCTCTGTCAACTCCTGTTTCAGACCTCATTAGGTGTATGGCAAAATGCTATCCCTCTCCCTACTGAGGTTTCCTGTTTTCAACTCAGTAAACTTTGTGTCGTTTTCCGCCCATCTACATGGTACCTACTTACATTCCCAAAGCTCTGCTCATCCTGCCTTTTTATATATTTTACACAGTGATCCTCAAGTGATTCCCAAATGGAGGCTCTCATGCAGGTGACTGACATGCTACTAATACTAAAATGCAGATTCTAGAAAATATCGTTGCTCATCCTGGACTTGTAAATTAAGTCAGTTATTTTAGAGAAATGGACATGTGCACATGATCTGATTTTAGTAATAAATAATAGAAAAAAATCTAGATAACTGATAACTTGCAGAATTTCCCCTTTCTAAAGGATTCACTACAGGTCTTTATTAGACAGGGAAAAGACTTTAAGTGCTTTGCCACTCAGTGTATACCTGTGGAACAACAGAACGCACTTGGGGAAGTACAGGATTTCCAAACACTAAGGATCCCTGGTGGTGCAGTGGTTATGTGTGGGCTAGTAACCATAAGGGCGGCAATTGAAAACTACCAGCCATTCTGAGGGAGAAAGATGAGACTTTATACTCTTATTAAGAGTTAAAAATCCAGGAAGTTACAGGGGTAATTCTACCCTGCCCAATAGGGTGTCTCCGAGTTGGGGACTGTCTTAGTTAGGGTTGACTAGAGAAAAAAATTCATAAAGATTCATATGTGCATAATAAAGAGCTTTATATAATAGAGCAATTATATATTGAGAAAACATGCCAGTCTGGATAAAGTTCCTAAGTTCGATATTAGCCCATATTTCTGATACCAGTCTTTAAATTCCTCTTCAGACTCAGACAACACATGCAGTGGCTCTGAATGCAGGAAGATCACAGACCGGTGGGTGGAAAGTCTTGTGGATCCAGTGGCGGTGGAAACATCTCAGTGCTGGCCTGGGTCTCCATGGTGCTTCCCTCCAGCTCCAGAGTTCTGGCTCCATCGGCATAGCTCCATGTGGCTTGTCAGCAGGAAGAGGAAGCAGAGAGAGAGAGCATGTCCCACCTCCAGGGAGGTCAGCTATAGGAGTTCTCAGAATCCTCAGTAGAGGGCCATGCCCACACAAAGGCCTCACTGGCAATGACTTGATTGATAGGCTAGCGCCTCACCCTTCTCTCAAGTTGACAGTAGATTATGTAACTGCCACAGGGACATTGAGTGGATGGCAGTGAGTGTTTTCAACAAGATCCCCAGCTGACTGAGGTTCACACTGATGTCTGAGAAAGGTGTGGCAGTCTGCTCCTGGGAAAATCACAGCCTGGGAAGCCCTCTGGTGTGGTTCTGGTCTCTCCCATAGGCTTGCTATGCGTCAGAGTCAACTCAGCGGCAACAGGTTTGGCTTGCTTCATTATAGGGCAAAGGAAAGAACCTCAGCTTCAGCAGCAGCGGGGACATCACATCAACATCCGGCCATTATCCACAAAGGTTAACGGTGCCTTCTCGCTTTGACCTCCTCATCCTGAGCGTCTGGTCAACAAACACAAACTAGTTGTTTTACAGTTGCTTTGCTGTACAAGCAAGTTGTTTCTTACATTTTTACCTGTGAGGTTGAGCAAGTTCCTGCTCATGATGTATCCAGTTTGTTGTTATTGTTCCCCAAGTACTTGCAACCCCAGAGCCAAAGTCCAAACCAAAACCAATGCCATGCAGTTGATTCTAACTCCTGGAGAGCCGATGTAGGGTTTCTGTAGCTGTAAAAAAGTCTCATCTTTCAGCAATGGGAAATGTCTTTTTTTTTTTTCATATCACTCACACAGTACAATTTCAGTATCATTTTTAGAACTCTACAGGCCAAAGTCCACTTCTCCACACCAGCTCTTTAATCCCCAAAGCCCTATTCGGGACCTCTCTGTGTGTCCTGCTTATGAGAACCTAACCCAGGCTTTCACCCGTGTGTCCCAGAGAACAGCAGTCCCTGGAGATGCCTCGGAGGAAAGAGTTTCCTGGGAAATGCAAACTGCAGCCTCCCCCCACCCCATCCCATCTTCCTTAAGTGCTCCAGGAGGCTGTAAGAGTTTTGAGATGCCTTTTGGTCATCAGACAGTTGGGATACTTCAAGTTGTTTTACCTCACAGCTCTTTTTTGGGGGGTGGGGGTGGGGAAAACATGTGCCCCTGGTAACCCCCTCAGGGCTAAGCCCACAGTGTGGGATATGCTGAACTAGTGAACACTGATGTACACAGCAAGACATATATTCTAAATAGCCATTCTTGACAATTTAGACCAGTTAGCCTACATAGCCACATTCATTTTACCAGATCCAGTGGTGATTAGGAATTTTAATGACAAGGAAAAATGATTCACACTAAATGAGTGACATTCTAGGACCAGTTTAACCAATGAGTGATGGAGCCAACTAGTTCAAAACCACATCCTTGACATTTTAAGATCTATACTCTTTTTTTTTGGGGGGGGGGGGGTGGAGGGGACATCACTGCCCTCTGGTGGTGGGAGTAGATGGCCCAGCCTTTGCTCCATGGATCTGGAATCGAACCTCCATCCCAGTGGGCCGCAGTCCTGCGTACAACCACTACGCCACCGGGGCTCAGCCCGATGTATACTCTTTTTAAATAAAAGCATTACCAATGGAAATGCGTTCTTCGTGTATGCCATGTTGAATCCTTGCTCTAGCTGGTGTAGCTCTATTCCATGCTCAGGATGATCCTGTGATGTGGGTGCTGTTCTTGTCTCTGTTTCATAGATGAGGGGCAGTGAAGTGAGCCACCAGTGCCACACAGCTCGTCCTGGGGAGGGCGTGGTCAGAATCTAGGTCCATAACTCTTCTTGTGCTCTGTTGCCTCCTAAGTGTATAGAAATAATTCATGAAGTGAGTGTGGAGAGCCGGATTCAGAGGCCATTGTTTGCTCTGCAAACAGTCCCTACCGCCCCAGGGCTTTGTTAGAGACCACCAGACGCACAAAGGACACCTATCTCTTGCTGGACACACCCAGCCTTTTTCTGTATCCGTTCCTGGCATTTATGTTTAGTTTATATTTTACCCTTTTGTATAAGCTTGTTTGCTTTGTGTTAC
>PVJH01030254.1:0-25025 GCA_004026705.1 Nesogale talazaci
AGAGAGAGAATATGCTTGCACACACAACATGCTGAGCCTACTGCTTTTAGGGTCAGCTAGACCGAGAATCTGAAGACTCGAAGACTTTCAGCAACCCTGGGACAGAGAGCTCTCCTACACACTCCAGATTTTCATTTCTTCTTTACCCACCTCCACAGTTGCCCTGCCACAGCCACCCCTAGAAGAAGCTGATGAATCCCCCTCTTTCCCTCCCTTATATTGGGGCACCAGCTTCAAGAGAAACAAACTGAAGCACCAGGGGAGGGGCGGGCAGGCATTTCAGGTGACCCTTTTGACCTCCTGTGTTTTCCGGGAGGAGGAGAGAAGCTCGAGTTACTTGGCTTTGATTGATGGTGGGGTAAGGGCCTGTGCTGCCTTCCAAACTCCTGCTTGGAATATGAGCTGCGGAATGACATTCTGATAATCCCAGTAGCTATTTACGTCAAGGAAGAGATCTGATACTGGGGTCTCAGATGTGTCTCTGGCATCTGAGTTAAAATGCGCCAGATCTCCCGATTGCCAATTACCTCTTAAAACACGCAGGTGTCATTTACAGCCTAACAAAGGTGACTACTAATCAGTTCAGAAGTTTCTAATGCCATCTAGTGGAAATGCTAAGTCTGATCCACTCCCCTATCAAAGGAGAGCTTCGCATGTCGAGAGGCTCCTGCTTAGTCAGAGGATCGTCAGACCCAAGGCCAATCTCAAAGATATCTCAAAAGGATTTGCCACCGGACTAGAATGTGCCTTGCAAAGCAAGACCTTCCCAGAATACCTTTGGATACCTGCCCGCTGCCATAAAATCATTATTAGCCACCTCTCTGCACCACTGCCTCCCCTGCAAGATCCCTTTCCTCCTCTCTCCCTCATCCTCCAAGGCTACGGGCAGGCAAACTTTTGAGATGGAAGATGTTGTCCCCTCACAACAACTGAAGAAGTATTCGAGAGACATAAATATATTTTTCCACACAGATGACATCACCATGATCTGAATAAAATCCTTACTTTTTTTTTTCAATTTCACTTCAGAGACCCATGTACAGTAATGAAAGAGTCACCGGTGCCTCCCGGGCTACAGCCTACACCAGTGTTGTTCAACCTGTGAGTAGAGACCGCTTTGCAGGGGTCCTCAACCTACAGCCTGTGGGCCACATGCAGCCCGCCAAGGACATTGGTGTTTTTGCTGCCACTGCTGTCTTGCTTAGCATCTGGATCCTCAGTGAATTTGTTCATAGTTTGTTTTTCTTTTTGTTTTTTTTAACTATAGTTCAGTCCAAGAAACAGTGAACTGGCCCCTTGATTAAAAAGTTTGAGGACCCCTGGCTTTGGGAGTCAAACAATCCTTTCACAGGGGTCGCTCAATTCATAACAATAGTAAAATTACAGCTATGAAGTAGCAATGAAAATAGTGCTATGGTTGCTGAGGTCACCACAAAATAAGGAACTGTATTAAAGGGTTGTGTCATTAGGAAGGTTGAGAGCCACTGGTCTAGACTCCAAAGTTTGACCACTGGATAGAGGATTTGTGATATTTTGGCAAGCAGCGTGGGTTCAATAAAAATCTCAGCTGCTTTTAGAAATACATGGGGGCTGAGCCCCAGTAGCATAGTGGTTGAGTGTGGGACTGCGGCCCACTGGCTTGGCGGTTCAAATCCAGTAGCAGCTCTCCAGGAGCCTCCTACTAGTGGGCCTCCTACTCCCACCAAGACAGTGATGCCCCCCCCCCTCAAAAAAAAAAGAAAAAAGAAAAACATGTTCCACTGCTCTTAAGCACAAAAGTATTTCAAGAAAAACTATATCTACATATATATTTTGTGTGTGTGCACACATGCTAGATTGGACCTAGAAGCTGATTGATTTTCAGTGAATTCAACCAGTGATTTCTCTGCAAAGAGCTTCTAGAGTCTGAGCATGAAGGATGATGGCCTGGGGGATTTTCTGCTCACTCTCAAGATGGTCACCAAGTAGCATTAGCCAGAGGAATTCAAAATGGGTTATAGATGATTGTTGAAACAAGCTGAGAACATGCATTTATTTTATCTATAGCAGCAGTTCTTAACCTGTGGGTCGAGAACCCTTTGGGGATCAAATGACCCTTTCTCAGGGGTTGCCCAATTCTTATCACTACCAAAATTACAGTTATGAACTAGTAACAAAAATGATTTTATGGATGTGGGGGATGGGGGAGAGGGGTCACCACAACATGTGGAACTGTATTAAAAGGTTGCAGCATAAGAAAGGTTGAGAATCAGTGAGATAGGGTGAGGAGGAAAATACAGGTAGTTTACATTCCTCGTGATTCTCTCAAGAAGAAAATAGTTAGCAGAGATATTACTGTACAAGAAATCTAGAATGCTGCACTCTGCTGCAAACTCATGTGACCCGCAGAGCTTCTCACATCCTCTAAGAGCCTGTTTCCTAGACGTTCACCTGACATCAGCTTACAGACAAGTCCTGTCTTCCTAAAGACGCTGCAATTTAAAGCATCAAGTTTAAATTCAGGTTTTCTGTTCTGTTATAATAATTTTTTAAATACAAGTATCAATTTCATGGTAGTGACTTCTCCTTAAAATAATAATTTTGATTCAAATGCTTTCATTCATATGCGTCTCTCCATGAACTTTGGTGCTTGGTATGCCATCAATTTTTTAATGAGCTTCTTTGTAAGAGGAGAGGATGACAGTTTAAATGAACTATTAACTTTTAATAGTTAAAAATAGAAAACATACCTGTCCTTTATATTGCCATTTCAGCACCCTTAAATTTTTGTTTTGTTTTGTTTTGTTTTTGTGGGCATCACTGCCTCTGGTGGTCGTGGGCAGCACCCTTAAATTTTAAAGTGAAATCATTTTTCCCCTCAGTGGTAAGTAAATATTGATTCATCCCACAGGTTAAGAGTTTTCACAAAAGGGAACTAGCCAAAACGAAAGCACCTGTAGTTCTATCACCCCAAGATACACAATTGTGAATTCACATTCCAGCATGCTCTCTCAATCTTTGCCTTTTAGATGATGTTCCCATGTCCATTTCACAAATACATCTATGTGTGTATATATCTCTACAGGTTTTCATAATAGAATGGACTTTTCTGGCAATTGAATACTAATTGTTTATTCTATGAAATTGCTTAAATAAAGAGAATTAAAATCACTCCTAGTCTCACCACCCAAGTTGGCTGCATTTACTATTTTATTTCTGTAAAGGTCTCTTTTCTGCATAGTTGAACACACTTAAGCATCTATGGCACAGCCTGATTTTTAGTACAATTAATCAGAATCAATAACAAATCCCACTGCTAAGATGGTAGACAGAGGGTCTCGATCACCATTTATTCCTATTTCCTGAAGAATTTAAAAGAAAACGTATATACCCAGGTCATTCAAAATGAGTTAGTTCTATGAAAAAAGAAGGTTATTACTCAAGTTCCTTGTCAATTCAAGCTGCTATATTGGATGAATAATTATCAGTGTTAGAAGAAAGGGAAACAGTTATTTTCTAGGTTTTATAATTCTATGACTACAATGTCCTTATAATTTAAATATCAAAGCCATTGTTTTGGATTAGAAAAATAATACTTCTTGCTGTGTTTTAGAAGCAAGAGATTCTATCTGGATCATAAGATAAAGAATATTACATTTTTTAAAAAAACACTTTCTGATAAAGAAAAATTTTAAAAATCAACAATAAAGATAAGTGGAAGTATTAAAGACCTGAGATTCATCCTTGGGTTATAATTTCATCTGAAAGTATCTAATACAATTAGATTCCTGGGAATGGAATATAAACAGGATAGGAAAATATTTTAAGTATTTTGTATCATGACTTCCTCATTCTCAAATCCTTTATCCTTAAGTTGCTGGGGTCAAACTTTAAATAATTTTTCTCAAGCTATGTATGGCTTGGCACATTGTAGAGTTTTTAATATTGTCCTTCCAAATCAAAGGCAATTCTTTGATTACCTCCAACCTACAAAACTCCAGAGTTCAACAGCATTTAAGGTTGTGTGGGGAAATGTGAGGCCAGCAAGAATTTTTACAGCCTGGTTTTTTAATCTGGATGCTTCAATTAAAGGAGGGGGGAAAAAACACCTCATTGTCATCATGTCCATTTAGCCTTGTATGTAGCTTGTGTGCTACAAAGTAGAACTGACCCAGTGCATTTTCTTGTCTGTCATCATTATGAGACTAGAACGACACATCTTTGCTCCGTGGTGCTACTAGTGGGGGTGGGGGTGAACCACCCACCTTTAGGCTAATAGATGAACACAAAACTTTGACTTAGCCATAGTAGTTAAGCACTTGAAAGTGAAAGGCTGGTGGTTTGAATCCTCTCCGCAGCTCTGTAGAAGAGTGACCTGTGATCTGCACTCTATTGCTGTAGGTGCTGTGGAGTCAGTCCCAACGCATAACAACCCCGTGTACAACAGGAGGAACACTGCCTGGCACTGCACTGTCCTCACAATTGTTGCTCTGTTGGAACCTGAGTTAAACGGGGTTCTCTAGAAAAACAAAACCAGGACACGTATGATTTTATACAGATAGAAGAAGATAGGTATATACAGCACAAAGGAATATAGCAACTAATTAGTCGACAAAGCAGTACAGAGGGCTAAATTCAAATCACTTCCATGGAACAGTTAATATACTGGATTCCCTTCAATTCACGAGGGTTGCTATGTCCAAAGTCAAGGAAGCAGACAGCTGTGTCTTCCATAGAGCAATGCAGACAGTCTGGTCACAGGCAGCAAACAGCAGGACAGGTCACCAATAGTCAACCAGAGGACTGGATCTGACAGTCCAGCCGCATGGGAAAGCAGGTCTAAAAGGAACCTCAAACTCTAGTGACACCATCCACTGTTTGGGTGTCCCACAGGTAGTATAGCTGGAAAGTTGAAGCAGAGAACTAGCTAAAGCAGCTGCATGCTGGGCCAGTCACCAGAGAGCAAAGGGGGGTGGAGGAGGCGTAGCTCACAAAGTCATTTATCTCTTTGCCTTCCAATCAAACTGCAACCTTATTAATTCCACATGTTCTTATTGGCCAGGTTGGCTCAATAAACCTACCTATTGCTGAACCCATTGTTGCAGCCACTGAGTGAACTCATCGAAACATTGGCTTTCCTCTTTTTCCCTGCCCTTCTACTTTACCAACCATGATATCCCTTTCCAAGGACTAGTCTCTCCTGGTAAGCATGCCCTAAGTACTTGAGATGGTGTCTCATCATTCTCCTTTTTAAGGAGCATTCCAGCTCTACTTCTTCCAAGACAGATCTGTTTGTGCTGTTTTACAGCCTAGGAAACCCCGTGGTGTAATTTGTTCTCTGTTATGTGGGGACACTATGAATTCAAGCCTATTGTAAAGCACTTAACCATGACATAGTTCAGAAAGGTCGCTGAGTGGTGTCAAGGGTTTGGGGTTCATCTACTACCCTCAGTTTGATGGTGTGAGCTCCCCAGCAAGACCACAGAAGAAAAATCAGTTTTGCTACTTCCATAAGGATTACACCCAAGAACACCCATGGGCAGTTCAACTCTAAGCACATGGTATTGCCACGGGTCAGAATCAATTGGACGACAACGAATTTGGTTAGCGATTTTTGGTTTTTGTTTAATTGTTGCTGTTTTAAGGACTTCTTTGAGGGTGTAGCTCAAAAGACCTAAAAAGGTTCAGGTGAAGGTCCCTTTTAATTAAACTTATTGGGACTCCCATTGTAACTCCCTTCAATTCTTCAACCAATCTTCTTTTGCCTCAGGGGTTTTGTTTGGGCGGATTTTTATCCCATTATATCTGTGATTACAAGTGTTCATGCAATTTGGAGAGCAGTCTCTTCTACAAGGAGGCCATTGGTGAATTGTCATTTTGCTAGTGTCTTTCCACTGGCAATCAATCATGTTGAAACTTTTCTTTCTTTGTTTTCATCTCGGTCCTTTTTCTCTCTGTTTTTTAAAAAAAGATTGTGCTGCATAATGTGCCCTACACTGTACGACTCACTCCATTATGGATTTTAACCTTCATTTCTCACTTTCTGAGAATCCTTCTTTGTTTCATCCACTTTTCTTCATTCCATATTGTTGTCTTTCCCCCTCAGTTGTAGTCCTTCTATAAATAACACAAGTGCAAGCATCTTTAACTGAAAAGATGCTCTTTTAAAAATAGAAGTTCTAACTTTCCAAAAGCCTAACTGTATTAAAATTTTTTGAATGAAAAAGTATACAGACAGGAGCATCAAATATCCATATTCCATTCTCCATATATCACACATGTTAACAGCTTATCATATTTGCTGCATATTTTCCACACAAATAAAATATCATGAAGTTCAAACTTCTATCCCCCAGATGTGATGATCATTTTGAATGTATGATATAGCAATCTTATATTATTCCTCCTTACACAGGTACCTATAAATAATATATGATTCAACATACTTTAAAAAAAAAGTGGCGTCAGACTGAAACTGTTCTTCCATATCAATATTGTGTTCCAGAAAGAGGCCATATTGAGATGTTCCAGCTGACAGTTCTAGGTGAGGCATCATCTGCATGTTAACCGGCAGGCATGTGTGTCAGTCAACCTTCCCAAGGCCCCACCCCCAATCACTAAAGCACTTCAGATCATGCAAAGTAGAGTAAAAGTGAACCGTCCACACCTGACTGTGCCCAAATGACAGATTATGAGAAAGTAGATGACACCATCATTTGAAGCCACTTAGCGTGGTTTATGCTTTGTGGTTATACTATCCCAGTAAGCTGAATTACTTCCTCTGCTTCTGTCTTGCTTCCCTCACTCTCTGACCTGTTCTTCTAGATGTCCTGCCTTACCCAATCGTTTGCAGCTCAATGCTGATTCTAGAGTTTGCTTCTGAAGTGCCTAAACCAAGATACTAGTTTGCTATCCAGTACCTGGAAACATTCCATCTGGGTTCAAGAAGAAACTTGGGGGAGGAAAAATACAAAAGATAGTATCCTGGCTGATGCAGAAGGTGGGGGAGGAGAAATAACAGAAAGGAACTGAGAAGTACAGGCATGTCCAGAAGTCTGAGATTGGAATTCACACCATTGATCTTCCACCTCGGATATCTAAACTAGACCACCCACCCGTGCAAGGTCTACTTGGAATTTCTGGGGAAGACAAGACACCCTAGATATGGAAAGACCATATCTTTGAGAGTTGCCTGGAGTCCTAATTCCTAAATCTGGCAACTATCAAGTTCTGTTCTCTGGCTAATATTCATTGTAAGGTGAGCCTTCCAAATGAAAATGTATCATTCCTATCAGGAGACCAAGACAAGGTTATAGGATAGCTCACAGGTACAGCTCCCCTGAGAGGCTCTGCCAGGCCTGCATCACAAAGAGATGGGTTCTTTCGGTCTTACCAGTCATCGAGGAGAAGAATGAACTAAATTGAACTATTGAAGAATTGGGCTAAAATCACAAGGTGAGGAGAAGGAAGACATGGGTTCTCCAAATCCCACTCTGAGAAACCCCTTTAGCAGAGAAGCTAGAACATCAAGAAGTGTCTAAAAATGAACTGTTCATGTTTAGTAGAGTCATGACTGTAAAAGGCAAGGCTCGGAACTTTCACTTTGATGATCCTGAAGGAACCCAGAGCAGACACTCACCTTCTCACGGGGAGGAAAGAGGAGCAAATCCCATGGCCCTCCTAATCCTGGCGCCCTGGGCAGGTGGTCCAGGTGCCTGTGAACAGTTGCCTGGTCAAACACCCAGATACCAAAAAACAGAGCATGAGCAACTGTCCTGAGCCTTCCCTGTCCTGCTGGAGGGGACCTGCCAATTTAAAAACAAACAAACAAACAAACAAAAAACATGGACAGCTTAAAAGGAGGTAGCATGATGCTGCCAGCTGGTGCAGATGCCACTCCTGACCTGGATCTGAAGTGTCTTCAAACAACCTTCAGAAGCTTGGCTTCGTAAACACGCCACTTGCTCTTCCCCTTTGAAAGACACTGACCCAGTCCACCTAGGATCATTCTCTGGACAGCCTCTCTTCTCTTGTGTCCCTTGAGGACTGACTTTGGGGTAGTCCGTGCACAGAAGGTGCCTTTTCAGGGAACTGCCTTCCTTTTACAGTCTGTGCTGCCGCCTCTCCAGCAGGCACACTGTTGCAAGCGATTTGAGGCAGAGTTGATCCCAGGTTTAGCGTTCCTCCCATCATCCTCACTGTCAAAGACTCCCGCATCACAGACCGAACACCCTCTAAAGGAGCAATAATCACAAAGCTGCAGGTCTCCCTGAGCTATCAGTCCCTTGAGGGCATTTGAAAATAATGAGTGACGTTTGCAGCACTCTAATAGGAGCCTGAAAGAATTTCCTCGGACCGAAAAACGAACCCATCCCTTGCCATGGAGTCCAGGGCTTGCAAGACTATGCATCTCTACAGAAGGAGATATCATCTTTCTCTTGTGGGGCAGCTGGTAACTTCAAACCACCAACCTTTGGTGGCAGCCCAGCACTTACTCACTGGCTAGGATCACGGGGCTCCTTTCTCGAGGATTTAAAAAAAGAAAGAAAAACCCTCACTGCCATCAAGTCGCTGATGACTGATAATGACCCTCCAGGGTGGGATAGAACTGCTCCTGTGCATGTCCAAGACTCACTCTTTACAGGGGGAGAAAGCCTCGTCTTGCTCCTGCAGTGCTGCTGGGGGTTTCAAAGTGCTGACCTTGTAGTTCCCGCCCTGAGGAGTCAACACTAGACCAAGAAGGCTCCGTTCTTTCTCTGTATCACCCATTATTTTCCTTCCAAGCCTCCTCCCCATGGTGAGTGTCCTGCCTTTCCTGTGTTACCCCGACCAACTGAAAAAGAGAAGTTAGCCTGGGAGAGAGTAGAGGCTTCCCCAGAGAACAGAGCTAGCTGTTCCCCTCCCAGCCCAGCCTGGCTTCCACCTGCAGCCGAGACAGACTCCCCTGCTCTGACAGCTTGTTCAAAAAGGAAGCAAGTCCTGGATTCTGCCAATGCCAGTGTCACCAGACCTGCAACCGATCAGGTCTCAGGTCAGTGCCAGGGTATGCAGGTTGCATGAATCAGGGTTTTTAAGGAAGAGAAGAAAACGTACCAAACGCAGTGGCGAGGTTTTCCACATTGCTCTCCAGAGGGATTCTGGGGAGTCACCCCTAGAATGATCCACCTCCTACCCTTCTGGTTTCCACATAACTTCAAGCAAACATAAAGGTCTATTTGGAATCTTGACATACATTCTTTCATGTTTATTTTTTTCAATCATTTTTTAAAATTTGGTCTAAATGTATTTATTTCAAAGGGCCCAATTTTGTCTATGGCCATACCGCCTTGAATGCGCCAGATCTTGTCAAAGGGCCCGATTTTAATTTCAACTACAGTACCAGAGAAAATGGAACTTATGGTAGAGCTTAGACTTTTGGATCGAATAGACTAGGTCTCCCACCCCAGCTGGTTCTATATCCTACTCACTAGCTTTGTAAACTTGGAAAAGATCTGTAAACTCTCCACACGTCCATGATCCTACCTAATAAAAAAAAGTGGTGAAGGGTTATGATTGCACCTCCCCACATAGTAATCATGAAGATTTCATGAATGATTGCATGTAAAACACTCAGGTTAGTACCAAACATTTGATGGAAATCCATGAAAGACTAGCTATAGAAATGAGAAGAAGCCTGGTGGTGTCACAGTTGCACACGGGGCTTATAACCACAAGGCCAACCACCCACTGCTCCAAGGGAGCAAGACAGGGCTTCCTCCTGCCACAGTCTCTGAAAGAAACTGCACTGCCCTCTAGGGTCACTGTGGGTTGGAGTTGACGCAATGGCCGTGAGTGTGGTGTGTGTGTGGAGAGAGACAGAGAGAGACATGGAGACATAGAAAGCCTGCCCAAATCAGTTTTATCCATTGACTCTTTGTTTCAATTACCCAAGACCCATAGGGTTCAGGTCAAGCAAGATGGGTAATCTTGTGAATCTTGAATATCTCACACACACACACACACACACACACACACGAATAACCCAGATGATGTGCTACATGCACTAAATCTAAACAGGCGGGCTTGGAACCAGTACGCGTTGTATGTGAAGTTGGAAATCCATCCCATCTGGTGTGCTGCTTCATTCTGTCCTGGAAGTTTCCTTTTCCTTGAGGCCTCCACCTGAGGATATTAGGGGAAGAGAAGTGGACAGGATGAATTGATATTCATTGGTGGATGTTTGGGACTCCTCCACAGTTACCCAAGAAAAGAGAAATCCTTCTCTCTGTTTACTATGGCATTTCTCAAATGTGCATAAAGTAGACAAGATAATGTAATAAATCCTCAAACTTCCACAACTATCAAAGTAATCTTTCATTCATATTCATACCACTTCTCCCATCGTAGTATCTCAAAGCCTTTTCCAAACATTATTTCATTTTACCCATAAATATTTTGTCTGTGCCTCAAAAACAGACTGCTTACATAATTTCTTAAAAGCCATATTGCCACCTAAACACTTAATAGCACTCCTCTAGTACCAATTGTTTGTGAGAGGAAGACGGGACTTTCAACTCCCTTAAAGAGTGACAGTCTCAGAAACCCACAGAGGGCATCGCACCCTGTCCTATGGGGTCACCATGAGTCAAAATTAAGAGTGATCTGTTGAGTACCGAAAACCTAATTATCTTTCAAATGTCTTACTTCTTCTATCGTATCTCTTTCTAATAATGGATCAAAACAATATCTACATATGTCAATCGGTTCATTTCTCCCTTAAGTGTTTCATCAATCTATAGGTGGGCTTCAATATGATTTTTCCTCTTGCAGTTTATGTCTTAAAGAAATCAAATTGCATGTTCTTGGAGGGGGGGGAGTTCAAAGAGTTCAAAGTCTGGGTTTTTCCAAAGAGCTTTCTCATATACATTTCCCCAACAACTCTTCTCTAGATGTGAAGGAGGTCAGAAAAGCTGAAGATGGCATTGACCTTCTGGGGAAGAATTTTTTTTCCTCCATGAAGGTCACTGATGCAATCCACAAGATCAGTGGCTTGTCTGTCAGCAGCTGGGTGGAGTGAGGAAGCCCAGAATGTGTTAGACTGGCCAATCTTCCCCTCTTTTTTTGCTAGTGGAAATGCTCCAGGCACCCCCTCTCAGGGTATCTCATTATCACTCACAAATACCTTCCTGTAAGCCTGCCCCCCTCTTGTCTAGCCAAGTTATAGTTTGTGCCACAAGAACTGAGGGGTTGGAGGATGGTGGGCAAAGGTAGAAAGATAAATAGGGAAAGAAGTGTTGACTACATGAAGCCACAATCAGATGACTTGGGAATTATGAACAACTAAAATTAACAGACACTCACTGTGAAGAGGAGAGAAATGGATAGGTCTCTGAGATGATCACCCAATCCCATGCCTTGTGTTCAGGGTGAGGCCACTTGAGTTGAAAAAGTGAGCCCACTACCCTTTCCTCTGCCAAGGACACAACCTACACTCACCCAAATCAATGACCTGCCTGCAACTCTGCAGATGTATGAGATTCATTCTGGACCGAACCAATCATCATCTCAGCTCAGAGACAGTTGTGCAGCTAAGGCACTGCGGACTGGGTCAGCTGTTAAGCCGGTGGCTACGTTGATCTTCCCCAACAGCAGGGTGGCTGGTCCCATTCTGTATTCGGTAGGAAGATTCTGGAGGGCTCCTCCAGACAGTGAAGGAAAACAACAATCTCTTGCTGATTGTGGAATCTTACAGAGCAGCTGCATATCTTGACAAATTGAACTATTGATGCTATTTGCAGACATTTAAAATAATTACATCATATCCCTTGGGATCTCTTCTTCTCTCATGGTCACCCTTTGAATGTAATGCCTCCTTCCAAGTAACAAGATGCTCTAACATAATCCTTGACCTCAAGATATCGAGTTCTTGATGGGAAAAAAAGGGGGAGCCTGGAGATTCCTACTTCTGGCATAAATGATAAGAATTCATGTTGAAGATTCACCCAGGATGGATGCAAAGAAAAGCACACCAATCAGGTCAGTGTCGAACTACTGAACCCCAAAGATACCGTGAAAATTTTGAAAGCACAGAACAAGGGTTGGAAATCCCACCAACTCTCCCTCAGAGCTTTGGAGATGAGAGAGAGTGATAAAATATTTAAAGTGCTGAAAGCAAAAGCTGTCCTCCAAGAATTGACATCTCTATTTCATGAATGTAAGCAAAATAATGACATTTTCAAATGGAAGAGAACACCGGGCCTCTTGACAGCTGACCTCAGTAACTGTAAAAACATTCCTCAAGGGAGACGACGTCAAGGAGTCTGTGTAGCAGAGGAGTGTTTGGAAATGGATTGTGTCGCCACTGAACAATGCCACTTGATGTGATGGATATGGGGAAAGATGTGTATTAAGCCCCAATTAGCAATAAAATTTGAAAAGAATGAGAGTGAAATAAACACGTGTTAAGACATAGGAAGTTTTGGATAAGCTATGACTCTCTGACCTGTAGTAAAGGAAATGTTGATAGTTATTTGAGTAGAAGGACAGGATCCCAAACAGGAGCTCAGAGATGCAAAAAGTCAGATTTTTTTTTAATTTTAAAAATAAATGAAAAATCATGCAGATGGTAAATATGTGGGTGTGGCTATGTTAATGATATGATGCAGAAAATGCCTTCTGAAATTTAAAATACAGATCAAAATAAACAGATCACAACAATAACATAACTACAATAAGCACCAAAAGCAGTTAAAGGGTTCCGAGGTCCTTGTATTGTCTAGGAAGGGAAAAATTTATACATTGTACATAGTGGAATCTGTCCTCCTCCCATCAAGTCTCAATGACCTCTTCCCGGGGAACCTGCATCCAGTGACTGGCAGAGGCATGGACAAAGAGGCCAGGTCCTCTTACCCAAATTCAGGAGGGCTCTGAAGGCCAATCTCAGCTTCACAGTTCCCCTAGGGCTAGCTTTTAGCTCTTTGCTATAATTGTATGGCAGCTCAACTTCTCTCTCTATCAAACCTACTTCTCTTTCTTCCTTTTCACTGATGTGAAGCCCAAGCACACCAGCTCACAGTCTGTCTCAGGGAAACTTCCTCTGAAATATTGTAATAAGCCAGTACATAGAGGAGAGTGTTTGAAATCTAGGGAAAATCACTCAGAGATGAATGAAACAAAATGTGAAATTAAATAGACAAAAGAGGGAAGAAATGGTGATGAAAAAGAACTCACCCGAAAGAAGGCAAGGACGTAAACAAAAAGAAACATAGATATGTTAGTCTGGGTAGAACCAGAGAGACAAATTCATAAACATGCATATGGATATAAGGGAGAGGTTTATAGACAAAAGGAATGAAATATTGAGAAAGTATCCCAACCCAGTCTAGTCCAAGCCCACAAGTCTGATATTAACTTATATGTCTGATACCAATCCATAAGCCCTCTTCAGACTCATGAAACACATGCAATGATGCCAGGACAATCACAGGTGAGTGGGTGCAGAGTTTTGTGTATCCAGTGGTGATAGAAACTGCTCAGCACTGGCAGGGGCCTCTGTGGCTTCTCAAGCATCTCAGCATTGACAGCAGTCTCTACCTAGCTTTTTTGGCTTCAGAGGTCTGGTTCCACCAGGATAAGTCCATGTCCTTCTCCTCTAGGATGTCTCACAGGTACTCAGCCTTGTGTCTTATCAGTAAAGCACCTCCAAGAGACTGATTAGTGAGTCTCTCAGCTCCAAGGGGAAAATACAGCCAGATTTTCCATAATTTTCAGAGAAAGCCATGCCCACACAGAGGTCTCATTGGCTATCTCCAGATTAACAGGTTAGACTGTTAACCCCTACACTCCCGATCCTGAGATTGACACAAGATTACATGACTGCCGCCGTAGACAAAGGAAGACAGGTAATATATAGGGCAGTGAAGAAAAGACTGAAAGAGACTTGGCCAGATGAAGGCTTGACCTACAAAAAGTTGCTCAACTATTATATTTGGAGAAATTCCAATTAAATTGGTACCTGGATAAAAAGTATTATTCAACCAGATTTGGGGGAAAATAAGCAGGTTGATACTATTCCATTCAGGTTATGGGCACTCTAATAAATTACTGGCAGGGGTGTGATTTGTCCAAGCACTTTGCAAAAGGTAGGTAGCCTGGTGGTACAAAGGACTTCAGAAGGTTCTTGAAACAAGCCCACCGTCTTTTAATCCCATTCTCCCGTAAACTCTCTCTGAAGCCCTCTGTTGCATATTTTAAAATACAATTATACTTTGTGAGAACAGCACAGACCCGAGAAGGAGTTCGTCTTGCTGTGCACAGGCCGCTATGAGGTCAAGGCACCTAACAACAACACCCTTGGAGCACACGTTGTGTAGTCTGCATGGCAAATGGACTTGTTTGTGAGAACGCATTCTACTCTAGAGAAGGAACCATCATCAGGGACAAGAGGAGCCATCGAGAGGTATGATGGAAGGATGGGCCTTGATTTAAGCTGCCCTAGGCAAACCAGGAGCAAAATGGGAGTTGGCCTGGTAAGAAAAGACCTTTAAAGGTAGGTCCAAGACAGTGTGACCATCACAAACGAGTGTTCACTTATGCTTCCCCTCCACTTCCCATGAACTTTCAAAGAAATCTTATTGAGAATTACCAACTGGCCCCTGACACAATGCCAAGAACTACCAGAGAGGAATGGTCTCAGGATGAAAATGGACCCAAACCAAATTCCCTGTCATGGAGGCAGTTCGGACTCCTAGTGATTCTATCGGACAGGGTAGAACTGCTGCTGTGGGTTTCCGACAATCGACACCAAACCCAAACCAAACTTGCTGCAGTGAAATCAATGCTGACGCATAGTGACCTCCCTACCCCCTTTGTGGGTGTCTAAGACTGTCATTGTTTTCTTTATTTACTTATTTATTAATAAATCATTTTATTGGGCGCTCTTATGGCTCTTGTAACAATCCATACATCTATTGCATCCAGCCCATTTGTACATAGGTTGCCATCATCGTTTTCAAAACATTTTCTTCCTACTTGAGCCCTCGGGATCAGGGCCTCTTTTTACCCTCCCTCCCCAATCCTCCCTTCCTCATGGGCCCCTGATAAATTATTATTATTTTTATATCTGACACCTTCTGCTGTTTCCCTTTGCCTATGTTTCTGTGGTTCATCCGTGGGGTGCAGACGTGTAATAGATCAATCATTACAGTCAGTTCCCCATTTCTCCCCCTTCTCCCCCCACCTCCCCCTATCATCATGGTATCACTACTCTCATACTATTCCTCAGGGGATAGGAATTGTCCTGGATTCTGTGGGTCGGGACCTCTTATCTTACCAGTGTACATGCTCCAGTCTAGCCAGATTTGTAAGCTAGAATTGGGGGGTGCATTAAAGAACTAGAGGAGTGTGGTGTGTTCCCTTGGTGCTATGGTGCACCCTGGCGGTCTCGTTCTTTCCCTGTGACCCTTCTATAAGGGAATATCAAGCTTGCAACTCTTGATGGGAATAGAAAACCCAGTGTTTGTTCCTCGGAGGTGCCAGTGGATTTGAACTTCTGGCCCTGCAGCTCTCAGTCCAACTCTTACCCCTCTACACCACCAGGACTCTGGAGACTCCTAAAAGTTGATGATCCAAGCCCATGTTCCCTGAGAATGGTCCCCAGCAGGGGCAACTCTGTTGAGGTGATCTCCAGAAGAGCTAACCCCCTGTGGAAACACCCTTGTGGGGCAGAAGAAGTGAGGCAGCCCCTGGTGGGAGCAGGACCCTGGTGTGTGGGTCGAATAACAAAAGAATCAAGTTACAACGGGGTGAACAATAAACTGCTTTGTTTTCCATCTCGCCAGAAGTCTGGAGGTCGAGCCATTTCAGACTTAATTCCTGAACCTCTGTTCACACCCAGGACTCAAGGTCCTCACATCTTTCTGCCCTGTTTTCAGATCTCTCCCTTCCTGGGTATTTGCAGCAACTCAGACTCACACAACATATCAGAAAGAAGGGCAGTCCTTCTCTGTGTCCCCTTTGAATCACAGAAAACATTCCTAGAGGCAGCACCAACTCCTCACAGATGTTCTCTCACAAACTCATGGGTCAGAATGACTCTACATGCAAGTTTCTATTGTAGTCACCCACGAGGGGTCCCTTTACAGTCCACTGTCCAGACCTTCCAGGCAGATATTCCTCATTACAAGGGAGACGGGGAAACGGCCTCTTTGTTTGGGAACCCACCTACCCAGATAAAAATCCAACCTACATCATCTTTGGGTAAATTGGCAAAATTAGCTGTTTCTTCCACAACCTGCTCCTTCAGCCTCCAGAATGGCCATGTGCATCCTTCATAGGATGCAAGGAACCCACTCACCCCCTCCATAAAAGACGTCGACTGTGTTCAGCTTCAATCCAGGGTAAATGAGGAATGACACCTCAGTAGGCAGCCTGAGGACCCTGGCCCCACATTTTCCAGGGACTTAGGTTCCTTCTAGCTTGGTCATGGACCTCTTCAACAAGCTCCTCCCACCTCTGGGACCAATGTGACGCTTCCTGCTCCACCCCCATCAGCTTCCCATCCAGCAGGAAAGGGGAGGAGAAGGGCAAACTCAACCTCTAAAGGCAGATCCTGGAAGTTGCCACCCTTCTCCTCAGCCTGCCGTCATGATGCTGCCCTGCCAGGCTGCAGAAACAGCTAGGAAATGTCACCTCACTTTTGGGAGGCCACAAATGCAGTTAGGAAGAGAAGCGATACAAACATTGGAAGACAAGTGTCTGCTGCCTTAAGTCCTTACCTTAAGGTTAGTGAAAGGAACTTCCACAAAGCCAGTGTCACTTTGGTGTGTCTAGATCTAATGCCAGAAGTTGGTGTGGACCATACACAAGCGTAAGGGTGCCTAACTGAATGTAGAGAGGGGAGAGGATGAGCCCCTTGACAGAGATATGTCAATCAGGTACCTTCTATGAAGGTCATTCAGACAACCTCCTGGGCAGACACTGTGATTCAATGAAGCTTCACTGAGTGCAGCGAACCTCTGAAAAGCCAAGGGAACTGCCAAGGAGAGATTCTGCAGAGATGGAAAGGAACCTCCAGAGAACACACAAGGGATTCTGGTCCCATGACCCACCCCAGCCCCAAAGTACAGGCACAAGAATCCCAGTTAGATGCACAGCAGAAGCACGTCAGGTGATGGCAACACCAATCTCCTTAAAGTCCTCGGTCACTGCCTCATCTCTCCTCCCCACTATCACCCACCTCAACCACTGCACAGTGAACTGCTCCAGGCAGCCAGTTCACAAGAAGCAAAAGACCTGTAAGGGGAGGAGAAGTGGAAGATGCCCATGCCTTCCCCTCTGACTCGGAATTCCAGGCCAGGGAAAGAGAAAGAGAGTAGCTTGCATTTCAAATAAAATCAGTCTTTGTTGTTGCTCCAACATGGCACATTTTATTTCCTTGATCTTCAACTCTGGCTGTCTGGTGGGATCACCTGGGGAGCTATCAAAGTTCCTGATGTCTGGGCCCCAGGTTTAATTTGTCTAAGGTAGAATCCAGGCATCGATACTTTTTTCTTGAGCTGCCCAGGAGATGCCAATAGGCAGTCACAGTTGGAAATTGCTGCTGTACTACTAAATGAAGACCATGTTTTGCACACAAAGGGCCACAGAGTCACCAGCAAAGTGACCAAACAATCCCTGGACTCCGTCCAGCAGATAAAGAACTCGGTTCAGAAGGATAAAGCACGGGCTCAGAAGGAAAGAGCAGTGAGGTTTCATGAGGGCAATAGGTTGGAGCGCTCACTTTCCATCCAACAGTCACCGAACCCTACCTACGTGGAAGCAATTCGGAGCCTCTTCTGGGCAAAGACCATGACCACATTCCTTTGAGTCTCCACACTGCCCAACACCTGCTAGAAGCCCAGTGAGAACTGACCTGTTGTTGGGTTGTGAACCTCTGACCTCCACACTGGACAAAAGTCCTTCAGTACACAGATTCCCTGGGCCGTGCAAGCAATTCACACCTTAGACTGCAAACCAAGTTCAAGTGTACCCGGAGGCACTTTGGAAGAAAGGCCTGGAGATCCATCTCCCAAAACTCGGATGGGGGGGGAGGGAGGAAATACCACTCTGACACACCCAGAGTCACTAGGTGTTGGAGCTGCCTTGATGGCAACTGATCTGCAGATCTTCCTCACACAGAGTGACACCAGGGGAGCCTCGAACTGTACCTTGGAACTAATGAAACAGAGCAAAAGTTGGTGAATTCAATTCCACTGGAAAGAGGTCAGGTGACCGAATGCCATGGTCTGAAGTATAACCTGTGTATTAAAAAAAAACAAAAAAACTGTGTATTGCAGTAATTGCCCCACATTCGAGCAAAGGTAAGTCTCACTGACCCATAGGAAGGTCCACCAGCAGACTACTACAATGGCCAGCCTTAGAATGTAGACCCAAGGGGTAGATTTAAGAGTCTGGAAAGCCTGATGTCTGCCCAGTTGAGTGATTCTTATCCAACTAACCGCATTAGACAACTTCATTCTCATTCCCTCATGCCTACCTGTCCTAACTAGGCCCTGGGATAGCAGCTCTACTTACCCGGAACTACCATGTCACCGCCCTCCAGCACAGGGAGCCCTATCCCATTAATGAAGACGGGCACAGTGACAGCACACAGGAAAGGAGCCAAGAGCTTGCAAAACCCTCGGCTAAGCGCCAAGAGCAGCTTTATTCTGTCAACACAAAGATGTCATGTCCCAAAGCAGGAATCTCCAGCATGAGGATCCCAATGGAGAAGGTTCTCAAAACGTCCCCAACTCCCCTAAGCCCACATGTAAGCACAGCTCCATCAAAGAGACAGCAGCTGGGTGCCAAATGCATCGGGCCTCCAGCCTTGACTCTTGAGAAATCTCACTTTCCTGTGAATGGATTCCGAAGCTCAGTATCAAGCACACCCTTTGCAGAACCCCAAAAGGAAACTCGGGTATGTGCAAGCCCGTACTGGTCTCCAAGTTGGCCTTCTCTATTGCCTGCTGCCGGCTTCGGTCTGCTACAAAACCGTTTGCTAATGAGATAACGATCAGATGCCCTGCCCAGATCTTCTGGAAGTGAGCGTGGTGACATGGGCATCGCAGAGCCCACATCTGTCTCATGGAAGCTTTTCTCAGCAGAAGGAAACATCCCACATGAAGGAACATCTCATCCAAAGAACAGGCCCCTTGCTCAGTCACAGAGGAAGAGTTTGATCGTGACACTCCCAGCAAGCCCATGGGACAAGAGAGAACTGCCCCTGGGGAATTCCAAGAGTAACTCTTTAGCAGACTACAAAGGACCATCTTTCTCCTTCACAGCAGCTGATGGGTTTGATCTGCTGATTCTGAGGTTAGCAGCCCAAGACGTAACCACTGTGCCCTACCCGGCCACTAGGTCAGAATCGACTTGATGGCAGTGAGTTTAGTTTGGGGTTGGTTGTCGCCTATTTTCTGTCATCCCCAAGAAAGGTCCACCTCCAAAAGGGATCGATATAAAATGAAGGCCCCCCCTGCCCACCCCACCCCCAATATTGACAACGCTGCTTCCAGTGTTTATAGTTTAACCCTTTGGAAAGCACTGACCTGGGAAGTTCCAATGGCATCAAGGCTGAACACCCACCCCCTCATCTTTGGCTTTAATCCAGTCTATGAGACAACGCTGATGGGGTGTTGGACAAGTGAAGCATTTTGTAGATGATGATAAGGAGCAGTCCAAAAAAGGTACCACCACTACCACCAGCCCCCACCTCTTGCTCTCCCCCTAAGAACAGCGAGGTACTAAAGGGAACACACCACGCATCCTCATTGTTTATTTAACTTTACGTGGGCGCCAGGATACTTCTTTATTTGCTTTCAGTTAGGCCCTAGGTTTCGACAAGACAGATAAATTTTCATTCAGGTCTCTGCCTGGCTGCAATCAGAAACCGGAGGCTCCCTTTCCAAAGTCGGGCTGATAGATGGATTCATCAAGGCCTGCCCGCCCTGCCTTCCCTCCCAGCGACTGCGGGGATCCGCAGACGGACGCAGGTTGCCCCTGCATCACAGGAACTCGGCAACAAGGTGATTTATCAATGATGAAGCGCGCAGGCCTTTTCATTGCGCGGTCACTGCTGGCCACTGTTTGAAATTTACCAACATAAATAAAGCCTCGCCATGACTAAACAAAGTTAAAGCAGCCATAAATTGCGCCTGCTATGCCCTCTGGGCGACATCTGAAGCCAACGTAAATACCAGGACCCCTAGGCTGCGACACGCTTCGCACGTTGACATCATGCACTCCCGAACAGAACCGCCCAGCCCAGGCCAAAGCCGGAGACTTAATACAATTCCCTGAAATGAATCAAATTGCAGTGGTCTAGACTCGAGGTACCTGACTGCTGGCTTCCCCCCACCCCTCTTTCTGCCGGGGAGTGATCGCATTAGAAAATAATCTATACACTGATCTAAACTTCGCCTTTTCTGCATGATTAACTTTTGGCAGGAGGCAACCTCTGTTATTCTCACTCCCCGGGAATGTTTGTAAAGTTACTAAAAACTCGGGATTTATCAACCTCACGTCCAGCCCGGAGCTGAATTCCTGTCTGCCCACACCCCTTCCTTCCCTGTATCTTCTGCAGAGAGGAGTGGTGGGGAGCGGGCAGGATGGACTCAGCGACTAGCCCTGACCCCACCCTTGGGCGTTAATACAAGGGGGAAGGATTCTGGTGGCTTAAAAACCAGCTCACCACTGACTTCTCTCTAGAGGGACTTGCTTTGCCCAGATCTAGCAACAGGCTGTAATAAAATGCCTCCATGAAACCAGAAAGCCGGCAAAAGAGGCCTAAGCTCCCCCCAACCCCATTACTGATAGGAGATGAAAGGAGCGGGGTGGGGGGGAACCTTTCAGAACAGCACACTCCAGACGTGGAATTAAAAACGGAGAAAATCTAATAACTAATTGGTGAAACCATAAAAGCCGCCATAAAAGACATTCTCCTTAAACTACTTTACACAGGGCTGTATAATTTTATGTCACTTTTTATTTATGTTGCTGTAATGAAAACTATGCTGGGAGCCCGGGAGCTTTGGAAGTGTTTTTAACAGGGGGTGGAGAGGAGTCCACCTACAGCGCCTCAAACAAGATTCCTGCAGAACTAGAGGGCCCTGGGAGGTTTCATCTTCTGAGCCTCTGGGCACATCGTGCCCTCTGCCCCCTTCATCCTCTCGTCGTCCCTATGGCACGCGTGTAAAGTGGGTCCCCTTCCATTCGGTTGTCCGAGGCGTCACAGGGAATGGGCACTGACTGCACAACACGCACAGAGCAGCACCTTCTCCGTGAGCTGGAGAACCTAGACCCTGGGTTGGGGAGTCTGGGCATGTCTCACAGATCTAGGGTGTGAGCTTGATAGCCACACCCCGGATGAGTCTTGTGAAGGCAGGTTTTCATTGTGTGAAATGCATAAGCACTTGATTTGGGCCTGGGAGAGGGAGGAGACTCTAGATAAAAATGAGCCCCATCTTCAAAAAGCTGTCGCTGGATGCGCAAAGCTGCATGGGACGTGATGAGACCCTACTCAGAGCATTCTGGAAAGGCCCTCCGTGGGATGACTCACAAGATCAGGCACGCTCTTTGTCCCTCTCGGCGGCGTGCATACGGCATTTGGGACAAAGCTGCACCACCAGGAAAAGAAGAAGAAGCTGCAACGTAGAAACCCTTGGGTCCATTGCAAGCAAAAGAAATAAGTAAACACACACACACACACATACACCCTGGTAGGGAGCCCTGGTGGCATAGTGGTGACACGCTTGGGCTGTTGACTGCAAGGTCAGCAGTTCAAAACCACCAGTCGATCTTTGAGGGACGCTCTACTCCTGCAAAGAGTTACAGTCTCAGAAACTCCCAGAGCGACCCTGTCCCATCAGGTGGCAGACAGTCTGGTGGTGAGTTTGACTACATTCCCATGGAGGGGACACAGAAGAACTCTCAGAACACTGATGGCACAGCTTCCGGACACTAGGGTGTGTTTGCGCTGTGAAAAATGGTTGTCAGCCTAAGCTTTCTCCGAGTCTATTATCCTTTGATGCGTTTTTAATAGCATACGTTCACACGAGCATCTTACAGCGGAGGAAGTGTGCAGATAAAGAAAGAGCAGCCCTGGAAGATTTCCCCAGGGAAAACGTCGATTTCCCCTTTCACATGCAGGGACCCTCTGAACCCTGGCTGATTTTCAAAGCGAGATGAGGCTGTTTTTAGAAACAGCTTGCCTTCTATTAGCAAGGAAATCCAATTCTGCCTCAAATATCAGAAATGAAACATATATACAACTTCGAGGGTCCGCTGAAGTATCCAACAGCTAGGGCCTTATGGAGGTAGGTCCAACAGTCAAGGGCACTTTACACCATTACGGACCAGACTAAACAAACCTGACCCGCAGGGTGACCTTCCAGCGATCCCAAAAGATCGGAAACCCCGAAATGGCAGCCCTGACCAGACTTTACAGCCTGGTAATGGCATGTGAACGACACTCCGTCTCTGTCACACAGCCAAAGGTTGGTGTTGTATATGAGAGTAATTTCCTCAAGAATTCAGAGGAAAATGTGATACGTGGCCTTTTATGTATGGGGTTCACAACATCAAGTGTATTTACTAGCCAGAGACACCCAAGCCTCCTGATAAACACCCCGTCCAGGGAGCCTGCCAGGCAAGGGAGGAGGGGCCTTCCTGCCCCCGCCCGCCCCCCCCCCCACACCTCCCAAGCACTGACAGGGCTGTCAGTTGGAGACGGAGGAGGGGAGCAGCTCCCTCAGACAGGAAACGGCTCATTTGCAAGATATTTGAAAAGCTGAAACTGTATCTAGGAAAACATCATCGAGATTGGAGAGTCGCTTTTTGCTGGAAAGCGTGCTCTGTCCTCTGCAGAGGTGATGAGGGCCCAGTGTCGGCTCCCTGCATGCGAGTGGGACCTGGGATTCCATCACATTCACCTCGGAAGTGTTGGCAGCATGTGGCGCTGAGTCCCGATGACGGGTTTCACCTGTCCCTGCCCCATGACAAGAGGTCCCACCCGGGGTAAATCAGACCCATCTTGCAGAGGCTATGTCACTCCAACACACCCTCAGCTAGAAGTGCGCTTGAAAAGAGAGAATGCTTGCTGAGAGAAAAGGAGACTGAGAAATGCACATTCAGAGACTGGAGGGAGGGAGGGATGGCGGCCAGGCAGCTGGGCGGGCAGGCTGGAGAGTGAAGAGGGAGAAGAAGAAGAAAGAAGGGGGTGGATGAAAAAGGGAAGCTATAACCATACTCTATGCTTTCATGCAAAGAATAAACTTTCTGAATGACTTTGAAAGGCAGGTGGAGGACCCTAGTGGTTATGTGTTGGACTGCAATCCACCAGGTCAACGGTTTGAAACCACCAGTCGCTCCTTGGGAAAAGAAGGCCTTTCTGCTCTCAGAAGCGGGATCCTGTAGGGTCTCACTGAGTCTGCATCAGCTCGGTGGCAGTGAGTTCCGTTTGGGTGACTTTAGATGACGTGGAAATCTGGCCCCCCGCACCTTCAGAATGTTGTGTTACTACTTCCTCTCACAAAACAGGTCAGGACTTGCCTCCTCAGACACCCTGTGACTGTTTCCCAGAAGTCTCTCTGGCCACGGGGAAGGGAACTATGTCCCTGGCCCACAGACTTCCAGAACCTCTTCTCACTTCCCCCCTCGAGCATGTTGTTGTTGTTTGTTGCTCTTGTCACAAGGTGCCATCGAGGCGGTGTCAACCCACAGGGATCTTAGGCACAGCAGAGCGAGACATTGCCTGGTCATGTATCGTCCTGCATTCGTCCCTCTCCCTGAGCTCAGTATTTCAGCCCCGGGAGCGATCCAGTCTACTACAGGCCTTCCCCTTTTTCCCAGCCCCCTCCACTTTTCCGAGACTGCTGTCCTTCTCCAGAGGCTGGTCTCACCTGAGAACACGTTCAAAGTACATGTGATGCAATCTCACCACCCCGGCCTCTAAGGAGCACCCTGGCGGTGCATCGTCCGAGACAGGTGAGTTTGACCTTTCAGCAGTTCACAGTACTTCCAAGAACCTTCTCCAGCACCCCAATGCAATTGCAACAATGGATCCAAGCTCCATTCACTTCTTGGGGGACCACCAAGAAGGTACCACAGCCCCCTGGGCTTGTTCAGGAACAGACTGTGGCTCCTGAAGAAAATCTTCCCACACCATGGAGTCCACTCTGGCTTGTGGAGACCTGTGTCTAAGGCAGGAAAGCTCCCTTCCCAAGCCTGCCCCAGCGTCAAGGTCATCGGTACAGTGGAGGGCATTGTTGCAGTTGTTAGGTCAATCCATGTCATGGGCAGCTTCCCGTATTTCCATTGACTCGGTTTCACCAGCTACCATGATCTTTTCTAGCGGCTGCTCCTTCCTGAAGACATGCCCAAAGCAAGCAAGTAGATGTCTCCCTATCCTCACTTCCACAAAATGTCCCAGTGGTTTTCTTCTAGGATGGATTCATTCATCCTAGAGATATTCCATGGTATGTTCAGTAGCCTCCACCGACAACCAGAGTTTGAGCCCATCCTCCTTCACTATGGGACTGGGAGTAAAAAGCCCCATCTTCCTTCCACGTCGCTAAGGGTGGTTTCGAACTGCTGACCTTACAGTTGGTTGCCTAATATGAAATCACGACACTCTCAGGACTCCACCCCAAACGTGAAGACAAGCTAGCTGAGTTCCTCAGGGTAGATATCAAATTGAGTCAGACCTTCATGGCAACCAAGACTTTCCACTAGAAGGGACCTCCAGGGCCCAGGGATCAGTTCACCTTTCAAAGCAGGAGAGGAAATCCATTCTTGCCAGTAGGACTAGAAGCCACCGAGCAGAACAACCCCTTAACGTACTCAGCTACTCACAGGAAGGATGGAGGTTCAGGTCTATCCAGAGGCACCCCAGAAGAAAGGCCAGTTCTGCCCTGATTCATATGAGGTCACCAAGATTCAGAATCCCCTGGACAATGACGGAGGTATAGAAGGAGGTGGAGGTGGACGAGGAGGAGGATGAGGAGGAGGAGGAGGAGGAAGAGTAGGTG
>PVJH01030255.1:0-25030 GCA_004026705.1 Nesogale talazaci
AGCTCCAGAGGACAAGGGCAGGCTGTGCGCTCCCATAAACACTGACAGCTTTGGAGAGCTTGGAAGAGCAGTTCTGCCCTGTCCCTCTGGTTCACTGAGTCAGATGGACTAGGCATCAGGGGTTGGGCAGGGCAGAGGAGGAGCTAGCTGGAGAAGTGGCTACAGCGGCAGCCCTGAAGTGCTGAGGGCTGAATACTACTGCCCCGAGGCCAGGGCTGGCCTTTTGTTCAGCTTCTTAACCAGTCTAGGACCTCAGGCTGCCCCAAAGAGCAGGGCCTTACCTCCTTAGCTTGCAGCCTGGGAGGCTCACTGTCAAGTGGCCCGTTAATCTCAAGGTCAGCAGTGTGAATCCACTGACCCTTCCATGGGAGAAAGGAAGCTTTCTGCTCTCCTAAGAGATGCAGAGTTTAAGAGAGCTGGTCTCGTAAACACACGTAGGCAGTTCTGCTCGGTGCTGGAGGGTCCTAGGAGCTTTCTGATGGTCAAGGGCATTTCTTAGGACAAGGGTAAGAGGCCGGGACTGACTCTCAAAGTCAGGGAAAGAGGACCAGGGGACAACAACATGGTCACACCCACCCTTTCAGACGTCCCAGCAGAAGTGCAGGCTCCTTGTACCTCCTGTGGGCCCAGTAGAGCTGTATTCCCCAGGCTCGTTAGTCATTCCTCCCTAGTCCCCCCCTCCCTCTTTTCACATTGTACTATGAATTGGATGAGCATTTATAGAACAGACAGGCTGTCCTTTGGGAATTCTGACCCAGTTTGTGTCATGTCATGGACTAATCCTTACAAGGTAGCACAGCTTATTTTGCACGCCCACCCCCCATCCTGTTTCTCTTTCTGTTGTCCCCAGCTTCCCTAACCCTCCACTCTGCACTGTGTCCTGGGGTCCATGCTGCCTTTTGGGTGTGGACCGAGACAAATTTCTTTAACACAAGGATGTGTTCCATTCCCGTCCTGAAGGAAGGATGACCAGAGTTATAGTCTGGGGACAAGGGGGTATCATCCATCAGCCTGTCTGACCACTCAGCCTGATCTCCTTTACGAATCTGTTTGGTTCACCATTTCTCTCCTGCTCTTTCCCGGACTTTCTCATGGGATCACTGTCCCAGCAGTTGGCAGTGACGGTGGGACACCGTCTACGTCTTCTGGTCTCAGAGTCATAGCGACTTGTGATCTTGGGGTCCATTGGTCCAGCAGACTCATTGTTCCCATGCACTTCCCTTTTTATTCTTTCATTCCTTTTTGCTTCAGACAGGGAGAGACCAATGATGACGTCTTCAATGATTGCTCATGAGTTTCTAAGAGTATATTCACTATTATAAAATTGGATGTCAAACACTGTCTTGGTGGGTGACGCGATGCCAGTTGATCTTGATCATGGTTCTCAATGGCTGTAATCTTTTTCTCATTCTTCTATTTGAGTCTATTTTAGTGTGCTAAAGTGAAAGTTTACCAAGCAAATTAGGTTGTTGTCATCATCGTCAGGCGCCATGGCGCCGTTTACGACTCCTGGCAATTTTCTACACAACAGAAGGATACACAGCTCAGTCCTGTGACATCCTCACCATGATTACGATGTTCAAGCCCGCTGTTACAGCCTCTGTGTCAATTCATCTGCTTTGTTGCCTCTCACTTCACCAAGCATTGCTGTCCTTCTCCAGCGACGGGTCTCTCCCACAACATGTCCAAAGTATGTGAGACAAAGTTATCATCCTTGTCAATGGTGGTGATCTGACAAAGATAAACCACTAGACCCTTCTTCTCAGGTGCCCCTGGGTGCTTTCCCTCAATACCAGCCTTGAGAAAAGTCAGAAGCGCTTCTTTCTCTTTATTCCAATCCTCATATCGTGTTTGCATGGGTTCCTCCCTTTCACTGAACTTTCAAGTGACCTTCCAAGTTATGAAGGAATCAGTGACCCTCTAGCCACTGCAGTGTGGTTTCTCTCAATGAAACTTGGGGCTCCTTTGTAAGACCCGGGTGTCCTGCCCATGGCTCCATGTTCACAGCAGATATTTGAAATGTGTCATTCATGTTCTGTTCTGATAAATAGACTCTGCTCTCATGTTAATGAGACATTGACCTGCTAGCTGCAAGGCTGGCAGTTTGAAATCACCAGTCCCTTACTCTGCGGAGAAAGACAGGGTTTTCTACTCCTGTAAACAGTGACAGTCTCGGAAGCTCAAAGGGCCACTTCTACCCTGGCCTAGAGGCTCTGTATGAGTTGGCATCGATTTAAAGGTTGAGTTTTGAGTGAGTCTTGTTGGCTATGCCGATTCATTCTCCAACTGCAGCTGGTCCCTGGGATAATTCCCTTCATGCCCTGGCCATGGCATTTGAGGGGGGAGTATCTTTCTCAAGCCCTCTTATGGCCATCCCCTTACTTCTTGGGGTGAAAAGTCAGTGGGCCACTGAGACATGCCTACCCAGACCCTCCTAGACCCTGTTTTGAGTGACTTAGCGCAGGGAAGAACTCCTCACACACCCCACCCCACCATGGCTGTGTAGCTTCTTGCTGGGCAGTCCTCCAGAATGCAGATGAGCACAGCATGGGTCCTGGGTGGTGGACAGACTGGGACGCTGTCTGCAGGGCAGGGTGTGATGGACACCTGCATGTGGAGTGGGAGTACACTCAGTGGCTGGAATAATAAGCAAGAAGGTTGCTGGAGAGTCAGTTCTGACTCATGAGTCCCCCGTGTGTGGAGTAAAACTAACTTCATCCTAAGGTTTTCCCCTGGCTGTGATCTTTTGGGGTGCTCCTGGGTGGAGGTGAACCACTAACTCTTCAGCTAGTGGCCACATCCTTCAAGGGTTCACATCATCAAGGGTTGAAGAGTGTCAACCCTGTGCTGGATTAACTTGTGTGTGTCGCCCACGTGCTGCCCATCCAGAGTCTCAGCCACAGACCTTCTTTGGAAGCAGGCCCACAGCAGAAAGGACTCGTTGCCATGAGGTTATGCTGGAAACCAGTGACTGTTGCCCGTATCCCAACAGAGGCACAGAACAGAGGAGAAGACCTCCTGGTGACACAAGCAGAGGACTGCTGGCAAGGACCAGAATCTGGAAGGGGGACCGAAGGAGGTTTTCCCACTCGAACACCTGGAAGGAGCGCGTCCCCACCATACCTTGACTTCAGACTTTTGGGCCCCAGACTTGCAAGAATAAACCTCTGTTCTAGGGTCCCCCCGTTTGTGGTACTTGGTGATAACAACCCAGGAAGCTGATTAACCACAAGGCTGTGAGAGCTCTGTGTGTGTGTGTGTGTGTGTGTGTGTGTGTGTGTGGTGGATTCTGGAACTCTGACATTTGAACTTGGCCTTCTGGATTGTTATGAGTAGGCATCTGCCAAGGTAGATGTGCAGTTTCATTTTGCTTTGTTTTTGAATGGTTGGGTCATTTGCTTTGTAATAGATGGGGCTCTTTACTCCCTGTAAAGAGTTACAGATACAGAAATACACAGGGAGCAGTTCTGCTCTGTCCTACTGGGTCAGAATCGACTTGGCGGCAGGGAGTGAGACACATGCCCTTGGGACCCTCTCCTCCACCACGGCATCTGATTCATTTGATTTGTCGCTTTCCAAAACTTGGCTTTGAGCTGCTCAGGAAACAGCCTTGCTGGCGAGAAGAAAAGAGACCTCTGGACAAGATCAGAGACTGCCTTTTTTCAGGATGGATAGAGCTAAGCGTCAAGAACACCCAAAGTCACACAATGGGGACAGGGGACAGGAGCATGATCCAGGGAGAGAAGGTGGCGGTTACCCAGATGTTCATTTGACTTGGATCCCCAACCCACGTCTGTGGAAACATCACTTAGGACATTAAGCAGCGTGTCGACGTTGGCAAACCTTCTGCAAAAGAGGTGTCTACATGGGTCAAAAAGCCAAGGTGTCCCACGGAAGACGAAGGTATGCCTCACCCAAACCACAGTCTCTTCAACTACTCCATGTGCCCGGGAGAACTAGCCCATGCGTAAGACCAGCAGGAGCAGAATGGAGCAGTGTTGACCATTCCACGGATACTTTGGACGTGTTTCAGAAGAGACTGACCCCAAGAGAAGGGCCAGTCTTGGGGGAGATTCTCATGCTTGGCCATATAGAGGGGCAGTGCAAAAAAAGAGGAAGACCTTTCCACAGCTGGACAGGTGCCGAGACCATAAGGATGAGCACAGACGTGGCGACGATTGTGGGAATAGCAGAGGACAGAGTTGTTTTCCATTTTATCACACAGAGGCAGGCAGGACCTGATGGCCTCCACCACCATCAGCGTATACACACCCCTCCTCGCCTTGGCTGAAGCCCTGTCGATAACGGGGTGGGGTAGCCCTAGACCTCAACTCCCCCAGAGTTTGCACAAAACCAGCTTTATCACAGTGTCCTATTTATAGCATGCTGCCGCCTGGCAGACCCGGTTAAGCAGAACGTGCAAAAAGCTTAACCTTTTTCTGGATTTTCCTAAATGTAATTTTTTCCCTTCTCAAGATAGCTGGGGGGGGGGGGGAAATTACTCGAGTTAGTAGGACAGCTTACTTATCAGGTGGCCGGTCTTTCTGTTTCCGGGTGGCATCAGATGCAGCTCTGGTGGGCAGTGGGCGTGTGGCAGGGAAGCAGGACACACAAGGCTGGCTAAGGTTATGGGAGTGCTGTCCCTGTGTCCCCACCAGCCCCACCTTGTCAATATCACCCCAATCAGGGTCACTGAGATGGGTTTTTTGGGAAATACCAGCTGGAATTCCCGCAAATTCCCTAAGGCTGTGCCATAGCCACAGGGGTGGCGTGGGGGTGGTATTTCATTAGTAGGCTTGTTGAAAGAAAGCAAAGACTCTCTAGTCCAATGAAGTTCAGTCTTCTAAGGGACTCCAACGGGGGCCTGCACCTGTGCATGCAACACCTTGCTGGGCACAGAAGAATCTTGAGATACCCGTGCCCTCAAGAGGCGCTGAGTTAGGAGAGGACGTCAGAGATCAAGGGTAGTGTTGGCTGCCGAATGTGCCTCTCTGCTGTCTCCTTTCTACCCGAGTATGTGCTCAGCCCCAGCCCAGGGATCCACCTGTGGTAGACACTGCAATCCCGTCCCTACCTGCGCTTGCTGCTAGAACCTCTCACCCAGACCCAGTTCCCCACAGTGTCCTGGGAGTGACGTGGACAGCATGGTCCCCTCACCGTTGCCTTGAGGTGGCCTCTAAGGGTTGTGCAGTCCCACTGTAAAGTCCACTCCCATGCTGCCCACTCCACAGACCGCTCTGATCTTACCCAGAGGCCAGGGAGACAAAGTGGGGGCCAAGGTGACCCACCCAGGAAAGCAAAGGGCAGCTACAGTGTATGACGGGGTTGGAGAGGCCGATGGCTGGAGGAGGTAGTGTGTGGACTGGACGGATTCCATTCCAGCATTTTCTGTGTACCTGACCTCTGGAGAAAGTTGCTCAGGGGGTAGGGTGCTTGGTGGAGAGTCGAAAGATCAGCGATTCGAACCCACTAGCTGTCCCCCAGGAGAAAGATGGATGTCCTCCTTCTGCAAAGACGCACAGCCTTGGGATGCCTGTGGGACAGTTCTGCTCTGTCCTGTGGAGTCCTGAATCAACCCCCAGGACTGTGTTTTTGACCATAGATATGTCATCCTTCTTGATCCAATCAGTATGTCCTCTTTGTGATGTGCCATGGACAGCACCCCCTGGTCCTGGGGAAAGCAGTGCTGGGACTGGTGGAATTCTCAACTTCTATGCCAGTGACCCAAATTCCATTTCGAGCTAGTATGTCCCCCCATAGTCACAGACCATCTACCAGTGGAGGATTGGGCGTGGGGGGAGGGAAGGTTCTGATGCTAAACAGGTTTGAGCTGAACTTCTAGACTGAGATGAGCAAGAAAGGGCTGGCCACTGGCCATTTTGTCCCTCAGTCAGAGTCCTCTTGAACATGACAGTGGCTAACTTCCAGTGTAAGGTGTGGGCCAGGGGGTCAGGGAGTGTGAATCAAACATGATAACATGCTTGGCATGGTGAAGCGTGGCCCAGAAAATCAGAAGCACACCTTCCCCAACCTTGGGGACAGGGGGCAACAGACAATTGTCCGGCACATCCCTACTCTCTCTTGGTCCCAGAGACTCAGAGCTTATTTACTCCATGGTGCTACTCCTTTGTTATGCCCCCACTCTTATGTATCACACAATTTACTTTCCATTTAAGGACACTGTCACCAGGGGATGCCTTCACCCCCAGACCCAAGACAAGGCCAAGAGCAGGCAGCAGAAAGGCAGGGAACTGGGTCCTGGGCCCCTAGCAGGGTGGGTCCCTGTCTGTGCACCTCTATGGGCTTCCTAACTACGTAAATCACCCCAAAAGTGATGCTAGGTTCCTAAACCTACTGGCTCCTGCTACCCACAAAACCCTGACCCACTACTGGCACTCTCAGATACTGAAAAGTAGTGGCAAGCCAACATCTTGGTACCAACTGCTCAGACCTGAAGTCTCTGCCAGGTGGAGAAGCCAGGTTTGGGGGACCCTGTGGTTTGGAAGCTGTGTGAGACTGGGCTAACTAGAAAAACAAATCCAGGGAGGCTCATGTGTATAAAAAAGAGTTTCATATAAAAGAGCAATTATCTATTGAGAAAACATCCCAGCCTAGTCCCAATCAAGTCCTTAAGTCTGATATTAGCCCATATATCTGATACCAGTCTCTAAATCCCTCTTCAGATTCACGCAACACAAGCAATGATGCTGAATGCAGGAAGATCACAGGTCAGTAGGTGGGAAGTCTTGTGGATCCGGTGGAAGTAGAAGCATATCAGCACTGGTGACTTTTCTAGCTCCAGGGGTCTAGTGTAGCTCCATGTGTCTTATCAGCAGGAAGATGAAGCAGAGTGTGTACATATCTATCCTCTAGTGAACTATTGATCTCCGTGACTTGATGAGGTCATCAAGCTCGACTTGATTGACAGGCTAGACTCCAACCCTTAGCAATTGAAACCAGATTATGTAAACTACCACAGTGGCAAACTGACGGATTTTGTTTTTCAGAAAGATAGGTAAAAAGTGTATCTTAAGTGATGCTGTGTTTTTGTTTCCTCTCCATACCGACAAGGCGCAAGGGGAAGTCCAACTTTGGGAAAGAGGGAGACCACCGTATTGGTTTATACATCTGGTGTTTTAATTCAAGTGATGGGGACAGTCTCACCAGCATGCCACTCTAGAAGGTTCTGAGCTAACGATGGTCCTCCAGTGGAAGCTGCTGGGGAGCCTGCCCCTCTCTGCCCAAAGATAGGGGGTCTTCTAGCACTTCTACTTGCACTGCTGCGTCTGAGTGCTCAGCAGCCATGAGGCTGCTTCCTTCCGCCATGAGGCTTCCCTGCCCTTCTCAAAGGAGAGGCAATGGAAAATTCCATCTACTTGCTGCCACAGGAGCAGGAACCACTCCAGATTTGGAGTCTGTCGTTCTGGGGCAGACTGGGCCTTCTATTCTTGGCCTACCCGCCATGTCACCACCTTCCCCAAGTTTCTCGGGCACATACCCAGCACGTCTCTCTCAGCACTGGAGACCAAGGCCCTTCCAGGGACCAGGGGCCCCATGAGCCTCCTGCATGATTGCCGCGGTCCCCCATAGGATGCCTGGTTACATGAAGGTGGTCTCTGATGCTAGGGCTGGAGAGGTTGAATTTGGGACATGGGGATAGAAGTGCTAGCCATTTTACGAGGGCCTGTCCTCCGCCCATGATGACTTGGTGCTGTGGGCTCCGGAAGATGAGGCAGTCTGTACACACAGAGGTCCACTGTCTCTCAAGCCCTAAGAGGAGGCTGCTATGTGTTGACATCAACTTGATGGTATGGGGTTTGGGTTTGGGGGGAGGGGGAGCAGTTTCCAGGCTGACACCATCCATTCTGTCAGCTCCCTGACACATATTACTGAAGAGGTTATTCGTGGTATTGGTTGTAGAAGGTTATCCTGAGGGCTGCATAAAGCAATAGTGCCCTTGCTGTTCTTGTTAAGTGCCACCAAGTCGTTTCTGACCACCACAGTACACACCTCAAGATAGCCCCGCCCAGCTCTCCCCTTACCATTATTCTCATGCTGAGTCCGTTGTTGTCGCCTCTGTGTCAAGGCGTCTCCTCTAGGGCCTTCCTCCTCCTGGCTGACCCTCTATTTACTCATGAAGTATGATGTCCCTCACCAGAGAGGAGTCTCTCGCGATGACGTGTCCCACGTGCATAAGATGAAAATAATATGAGGTATGTGAAACAGTTGTTCGTTGGCCCTTTGTAGGCAATCAAAGCCATCATTTCATATGAGATGACCTAAGAGTTGCCAAGGGCTTGCTTGGTAGGGTGCTCTCCCTGTCACCATCCTCCTCCTCATCTTCCTCCTCTTCCTCCTCCTCCTCATCATCATCACCAGGGCCATTTTCATCTTGTAAAAGCATGAACACAGAACTGGTGACCCAGGACTGGATGTGGCAGTCAATCCCGAAACGGGGGCCAAGGAACTCTGAGTAAACACCAGTCCATTCCATGACCTGCCTTTCTTGGACGGCCCGTCTGTGTGGGGAGGGGCAGGGTGCACGGCAAATCCCAAGGAGGCCTACTTCAAACACGCACTGGGAACAGTCCCAGCAGTCAAGGGCCTACCCTGTGAAAAGTCCCTTTCTGTCCACTCGTTGTCCAGCTAGGACTTGCGGGCTGACTCCAAGATCCCCAAGTGGGATCTGTGGTCCATTTAACACATATGTTTCAGTCCATATGAGGTTTTCAATGGCCTCTCTTTCCATTATTGACCAGAAGAGATGCCGTATGGTGACCCCTTCCCCCCACCCAATGGAAATAACAAAAATAAATCACAATGCCGCCCACTCTGATGGGCCCTTGACCATAGTTTCCAAATCAACAAGGAGAACTGGAGACCATGATTGGCAAAGTGGGGGAGTGGGTGTGGGGGTGGGGGTTCAGAGCATATAAAAGGCAGAAGGTTCAAGGCAACTTGCTTCAAAGTTGAGGGGCTCTGGACGTACCGCATCTTGCTGAGAACCCACCTCTTCCGTTATCTCTCTGTGTTGGAGGAGATTCCTTCCCCTCCCTATGCCTCAAGGTACTCTTTGAACTCAGCCATGGCACGTCTCTTGATTTAGACCTGCTGAGAGTAGTCAATGAGTCGTGTGTTTTTAAAAAACAATTCTCTAAGCCTAGAGTGAAGATCAGCTTTATAAGGTCACTATGTATCAGAGCTGACTCTATAGCGCTGAGTTAGGTTGGCTTGTTCAGACATTTCTTCATTATCTGCAGAGCGGAAGGCCTGGATCACGGCTGTTCCAGGCTCCAGGAACGTGGCACGCAGAGAGCTTGGGTAACAACCTGGGCAGAAGGCATTCTTTTTGGAGTTCAGGAGTTTAAGTGGCATAGCAGAAGTCCCCCAGCTAGTGACTTCCTGCACTTGCATTCAAACCTGACAGAACTCCAGAGTCCGGTAGCCATTCCTGTCTGACACGCCACATGTCAGACAGGCATTGTCAGGGACACAGAATGGCGGAGAGGAGAAGGAATAGAGGACTCTGTCAAGTTTCCATTCTGCCACTAGGCTTCGATGTGGGGAGGAGATCCTTGTCAAAGCGCACTGTCCGGGACCTGGCAGAGACCAAAACTCCAGGGACGTGGTTGGGAAAGGACCGAGTTCTCCAGTGATCTTGGGAGGGCAGCCGGCAAAGACTACACAGGGCAGGGGGTTACACACATCCTCAAGACAGCTGGCATGGGTCAGGTTTGTGTATTCACGTGACGCAGAGGCACTGGAAAAGGGTGAGTCGGTGGGCATGAATGAATGAACTCAGGGTGCTGGCTCTGCTCTGAGCATGTCCTCCAAAGTCTACCCCAGATCTCAGGCCATGCAGACCCAGGTGGGACTTCTTGGCTCTGAACGAAGGTTTGCCCTAGTGGAGGCTCAGTGTGCAGTGGCTCTGTGTCTCCTCTCAGCATATCCGTGTGCAGAGGGAAGTCCCGCTGACACCCCCCCCCTCCCCAAGGACACACTTGACAGCGGTGTGCACCCAGGGCCCCTCCAGAGAGTGGCCCCCCAAGAAGCTCGGTGACACTCCCTCCTGCATCTGCTACTCCTGGACCATGGGGTAGAGGGGGGCTTCGGTTTCTGCCCTTTTCATGTGGCATCTTTTGACATCTCGATCCACTTGAAGTGGTTTGGGTTTTGTTCTTGCTGCCTTGATGCTGGCTGTAGAGATGTCACTTCAAACGCAGCCGGGCCTCTGTCACCGAGCAATGCATTCCGAGGGACCTGTGGCCACATTAAGCCCGGTGTGCATTCGCCAGAGAGGACCCGCCGACCCTGCCTGGTGCTCGATCCACAAGGGATTTCTCTGAGCCCGTTTGCCCTCCAAGAGTGGCTCTCACACTTGCCGGTTCCACAGGGGAATAAGACACCCTTGTTGCTCCAAACAACCTTATGAGGGGTTCTGGAGCCTGCGGCTGGGGTTGGACATGCGGGGTCAGACCTACCTCTTATGTGGACTCTACCTTGGTTCCCTGCACCTGTAGGGAAGACAGCATGCGAGGCGGGGGGACTGCTTGCTCTCCATTCTTATGATGTAAGGTGGTCACTGTTACCTCCTCGCTGGTCTTGCCTGGGTGCCAGTGGACCCTGTGGGGAGCTCTCCCCAGGTTCCCTAGTCCGGGTGCATTTTTTTCCAGTTGGCTGGGATAGCACTCTGGTTCCAACCCCCATGATCCACAGGGCCTCCCTAGAGTTTTTTCACCTCGGTGCGTTGAGTCTTTAGCACAAAGTATTCGGTGCTTTCACTCTGGCGGGAGGGATAGGGCCGCCACCCTGGTCGGAGCCCATGGACACTATTCGAATGTATGATCTGCCCAGACAGAGCACCTGTCTGACGGCATTGTCATCGTGGAGGGGAGACCCTGTGTATACACCTCTTCATTCTGCAGCTGGCTGGATTCCTTCCATGCAGGGTTTTGACCACTTGCATAAGGCAGCCAGGACTTTTCTGGCTGGGCAGGGGAGGGTGGGGGATGGTTTTAGCAGTGATCTCGGTGGGCTTTTGTAGGTTCTGGGTGTGGACGAGCGGGGGTGGGGGGAGATCTAAAGGCCTCTCTTGTGGTTGTCTATGCCCACATGAGAGGGGACACAGGTAATCCAGAATGTGAGGGTCCCCGCCTCCTCCAAGCCACATAGCCTGAGCCACCCTCCCATTACAGCATGAGCACCCCAGCTACTCTGTTTAATTCAGAGTCAATGGCAATATCCCCCAAATCTCTCTCTCTTGACTGTCACATCAACACTACATTGGGCTTCCTGGAGAAGCAGCCCACCTGGGAAAGTTACTGTTTCTCAGTCTGGCATATTTCCTGCTAGTCTTGGGTAAGGCCACGTTGGAGCTAGTATTTCCCTCTCTCAGGCACATGGCCCTGCCCTGGAAGACCAGGGAAAGAGGGAGAGCTCCAGTCCTGATGTTTCCCACAAAGACATGAAACCCACAGGCGCTGAGCCTTGGTGTGCAGTGGTTGTGTGTGGGGCAGCAGCCCACACGGTTGACAGTTCAGATCCAGCAGCAGCTCTCCAGGAGCAAGGCTGGGCCTCCTACTCCCACCAGGGCAGTGACGTGGCAGGAAAAAAAAAAAAGAAAGAAAGCCCACAGGCTAAAGATGAACCTCACAAGGTCACCCAGACTGGACCTGTGCCAGGACTGGAGCTCTCTGTCCCTCTGCCCCTCTCCCATCCACCATGAAAAGTGTAGCGTGACCTCTGGAGAACTGTGTGAGACAAATATCCCTCTGCCAACTCAAGCCTGCAACAAGAAAACCACTGGTCCCTCACATGTTCCTGAACAAAACCAAGCCCCACCTAGGAGGGCCACTGCTTGCAGACCAGGGTGATGGCTGCACAGGCAGGTCCATGCTGAGGGGGCCTGGAGCTGGCCTCTTAGAGGCTGGACTGAGCTGGGAGTCCATTTCTCCCTCTCTTCCTCTGCTCCCAGGGCCCCTTCACCTCCCTCCCCCACAGTGATTTGCATGAGAGGAAGTCTGAGAAAATCAGGGGCAGCCCTGAGCCTTGAAGTCGCAGGCCACAGAGAAGGAAGCTGAGGCAGAACCGGAGTCATCTTCAGTCCGCTTGGTCCGCCGAAGTTCACGGGGGTTTCGCAGCGGCCGTACACCTCACCGCCGTGACCTTCTTTCTGCACGCGGAACCTCAGGCTCCCATTAATCACAACCCCACCCCCACTCCCCCCTCAGAGATTTGACACATCTCAGAGATTCGGCTCATCCCGGGATGTGAGCTGCGGTTGAGGTCCCCGCCCACCCTCACCTGTGCCCCCATTTGCCTGGGAGAGGAAATGTGCGCCTGTGTGGTTTCCCACTGAGTTCTCTGTGGCCATGGAGACCCGGCTCTAAACAAGATCCGGGGCGGGTGGTGGCGGGGGGCTGGAAACTCAGCCACGGAGCAGGGGTGGGGGCACACTGGGGCAGCGAGGGGAAGGTGGAGGAACTCTCTCAGGGGGCCCGACAGGAAGGTGACCGTTAGCCATCCCCAAGTGCTCAACCAGTCCCATTTCCACTGGGCTGTATTCAGCTCCGTGGGACAAACACAGAGACAACATGGGCAGGTGAACAGGCCATCCAGACACATGCTTTATCCAGCACCCAGCCAGGCCCTGGGCCTGCAATGGAAGAGGGGGGTTTCGCTCAAAAGGAGTCTCTTCCTGAAGGGATAGGACAGGAGCAGCCCCTCTGCTCACTGGAAGGTCGGAGGGTCAAGTGCTCTGAGAGGTGCCCAGGGAAAAGGGCAGGTGTCCTCTTGCCAAGACAATCAGCCTTGGAAAACCTGGTGGATCCAGTTGTATTCTGACCCTCCTGAGGATGCCACACACGGCGTGGACAGAGACCACCGGATGGCAAATCTTGCACATGCTATCTGTGTCCCTTGCCACTGGACAGAGGAGGAGGTTGGAACTCCTGAGAATGGAGTCCCTTTGCCCTGAGACAGAGGCAACATCTGTGTGTCAAAGCCAATACTCTCTGTGACACAGCCCATCCTTCTGTCTGTTTGTCCACTTGTCCGTCTGCATCCTGGCATGGCACTCAGCCTGGGAGAAGCCCACAGCATGCAGAGGGACTTCCTTATGGCTTCTCATAGGGGCCCCTCTCTGATTCCCTCTGTTTTCACAAAGATGTAGGCAGGGAAATACCAAGAAGAATGAGACCAACAAATCATCCCACAATTATGAGCAGGTCACCAATCACCTCAGGGTTGTTTTTGGTTTTGTTTGGTTTTGTTTTTTAACCTCTCCTTGTTCCTCCATCCCTAAGAGGAGTTGATGATTATGCTCTTTATTTTTTTTATTACATCATTTTATTAGGGGCTTGTACAACTCTTATCAGAATTCATATATCCCCTAGCCTTTGATCTTCCTGAATTCAGCACCATCGCTGGCTGTGTGTGCCTAAGAAAGAATTGATGGGTAGTATCAACCTGTGGGGTAATATAGGACTTACAGACTTGATCTGGACTGGGCTAAGATGTTTTCTTGATGTACTATTACTCTTTTATCTAAAGTGTTTTTTTATACACATAGGAGTCTCCTTGCATTTGTCTTTCTAGTCAACCCAGATTTACACACTACCCACACTCTGAGACATGCAGGTTCATAGCCCATAGCCAATGGGATGGATGCCACATGCCCCATTGGAAGCCAACTTTGTTTCTGTGAAATTTTATCCCTTGGGTCAAAATGGTCTCAGAGGTGCTAGCTGAGAGCTCAGAAACCTCACAGGGAGAGATGTGACTCATGTTACCTCTACACGGCTACCAGTGCTGAGATGAGACTTAGCGAGTGTCCCCAGCTGGATGCCCAGAGGACACCGCGGCTCTGAAAATGAGTCAGAAATTACTTCCCATCCTCACCACATACATCTCCCCAGCTCACCTCCCACCCGTGGCCAAGGACCCTTAAGTCCCTGGTCCTCCACACTCATCATCGACATCCGCAGGACCCTGGCTAACCTGACATGTTCTATCCCCTGCCCTCCTGACATGACACAAAGTAGGGGCGTGGTCGCTGCAGTCACATGGACCAGAGGAGGTGGTTAGGCTCCTGAGAGTGGAGGAAGCGCCTGCCCAGAGACAGAAGCAACTTCTGTGTCTCAGAGCCAGCCCACCCCGCTGCTCAGCCCACCCTTCTGTCCACTTGTGTCTCTGTATCCTGGCACAGGACCAGGTCCCAGGAAGAGAAGCCCACAGAGCACACAGAGACCCTTCCTCATGGTTTCTCTTAGGGGACTGTGTTCATCCAGGTAGACTAGAGAAACGAATTCAGAAACACTTAGGTGCATAGGAAAAAATTTATACATATAAGATCAAGTGAACATTAAGAAAACATCCCAGTCCAGTCTAATGCAAGGCCATAAGTTCGATATTAGCCCATATGTCTGATACCAGTCTGTAAAATCTTCTTTAGACTCACAAAACACATGCAGAGATGCTGAATTCAGGATGATCACAAGTCAGGTGGGTAGAATTCCTTAGGATTCAGTGGTATCCTAAGCTTCTCAGCACTGGCAGGGGGTCTCTACGTGGTTTTTCTGGCTTCAGAGGTCTGGTTTCATCAGGGTAGGTCCATGTGTCACAGGGAGTCAGTCTTGTGACTTGACAGCAGAGTCTCCAAGAGAGTGTTGTCAGTAGAAAGTCTCCACGGAAGTGAACCGAGAGAGACAGTGTCTCTGCCTCCAAGAAGGAAGGACCACATTACCCAGAATTCTCAGGAGAAGGTCACGCCCACACAGAGAAGTCTCATGGACCATCTCCAGATTGACAGCCTAGACTCCACCCCTACACTCTTCCTCCTTAAATTGACACCAGATTAGATGACTGCCAAAGGGACCCTCTCTCATTCACTGGCCATTCTCTCTCTCTCTCTCTCTCTCTCTCTCTCTCTCTCTCTCTCTCTCTCTCTCTCCCTCTCTCTCTCTCTCCTCCTTTTCTATACTCACTCACTCTGCAGTACTCAAAGCCTCCATGTACTTCTTTACCCCCTGCCTCTGGGCAGTCTGTAACTACTCCCAGACTGGGGTGTCCAACCTTCCCAGGCTCCCTTTCCACAGTGGTCTCACCACCAGCCTCTTTCAAAATGGCTGCTGCTTCGTCACCAAAATAAACAGAGTGCCCTTCCTGGCCCATGATGCATTGTGATTGGAGCTAAAACACCTAAGTGTTCAGTGCTTACACTTCTGAGACATGGATGGAGCCCCAGCCTGTCCTGGAGATGCTTTAATTCTCCATGGGGATGATGACGTAGGAGGGAATTTGCAACCTAGTTGCAGAGACTGGCTTGTGCATCATCATAGCAACCCACTCATTCCCGGAGTGCCATGTGCGTGCTTCAGAAACATGAGTGGTCTTGTGGAAGCACGATACTCCCATGATGCCCCGCTCACAGTGGCAGCTCCTCTTTTTCATAGTGTGATTGTTGGCACCTGGTGTGCCTGTCTGGGCTGAGGCAGCCAGCAGGCTTCTGCTCCATGCTGTACCAGGGAGACTCGTCGAGTAGCTGCTCCCTCACTGTTTATCCAGCGCTCTGATCTACAGAGCCACCCATCTAGCCTACTCCACTCGTTCCCAAAGTGAAGGGTCAAGTTGACACTTGAGAATGCCATTCTCATGTAATAGCAGCCTAGCCTGGCAGGGGGCAGGGTGGGCAGGACTCTTTCTATAGTGTGCACGTAGCTGTTCCCAAAGGGCCAACTCCCCAGTCTCAGCATTCCCTGTGCCACCCTGATGTTTTCCATAGGCGTTGCCTCTCTGTCCCTCTGGTTCTCCAGTGGTCAGATGGGCAGTGTCTTCACAAGCAGTCACCCCTCTGTTGTGGTTGTCCCCAGCCCTTCGTCAGAGCAACAGGGTGACAGGTGAAGGCTGCGGGACGCAGTGCACCAGAGGAGCGAGAAGAACAGGAGAGTCGCCATCATTCTAGCAGTGTGGGGGCCATGAGACGCAGATAGACCCAGCAAGGGAACAAGTGACTTTGAGGCTAAGAGGGTTGGGTGGGTGGTTTATATCCAGAATTGAAAGACTTCATCTTTACCCTCTACCTTTTTGTCCACCTTTTTACACTGACTTGCAAACAGGACATGTGCATCTTCCTCCAATAGACCCTCAGGAATGTGTCTTGAATATCATAACAATGTCCAACTATGGAACATACATTTTGACCCAGGCACTTTGCCGATCCTAGGGGACTTCACAAGGATTGTGGGGCGGGGGTGTGCCTTCTATTGTCTTTTTTGTTTCATTTTTCTGTAAACTTGGGGAGGTCCCCTCAAGCTGTCCTGTCATTCGGCCAAGTGTTCTTTGAGCACCGTCTGCTCTCACATTGCACCCACAGAAATAACACGGATGCACATGCACACCTAACCCACGCACGCGTGTGCACAGCACGCAAAGGAAACCAAAGCCTGAGGACGCGGTGTGGTTTGGGGGAAACAAAACACAAGAAACCTCACAGCACACATCATTTGCATAAGATGACAATACCACCTAAGGACTCCAATTGGACTAAAACTTGAGCAACAGGAACTGATGCTAGAAAGGACGAGGGCAGCGGGGTCATCTGTCTCCAAGGTCGGCAGCTTTGGGTCCATGAAGAGATAGAGGAAAGGGGGGTGCATTTCAGGGAGGTTCAACTTCTAGGCCAGAGAAAGATATTTGCTAGTGCTTGGAACCCAAGATGGCTTGCTGGGAGGAAGACATGACTTCGGGGCTCAGAGTGATCCTGTCTGAAGAGTAAAACCATGACCCTTTCAAGGTATCGCCTGTCACAGAGAGAGTGGTGGCAGCATTTGTGAGTGAACTCAATGCAGGCTGGTGGCAAATCCTAACTCCACCATGCTCTGGGCATGAAGCTCTGGAAAGGTTCTTTAAAAAAAAATCATGTATTGGGATCTTGTACAACTCTTACCACAATCCATCCGCCCACCCATCCATTGTGTCAAGACCTTTTGTACATCTGTTGCCATCGTCATTCTCAAAACCTTTGCAGTCTATTTGGGAAGGTTCTTGAGCTTCACCGATTCTCCATGGATATGAGCACCTATTAAATGTTGGGTTGTAAGTACAGGTTTGGAGAAGACTTAGGGGAGGTTCTGGGGGAGGGAGCTGCTCTGGGCATCCTCAACACTGTCCTCTTCCCCTGAGTTGTTCAAGAGCAGTTGGCTGCCTTGCCCTCTCCTGACTTTGGAAGGGCAGCAGAAATCTCCTCTTTTCTCCATTCCACTCCTTCTCTGTTCCAAGGGGATATGCAATTAGAAGTTGGCTAGAACCTCTACCTACTAGAAGATTCTCCCAGACAGCCAGAGGCCACTGATGGGTGATTCTCATTGGTTCATCCTTTCTTCTTTTTTCCCTTTTGATCATTTTACTGGGGGTTCTTACAGCTTTTATAACATCCCATACATCCGTGATCGAGCATATTTGTACATAGGTTGCCATCATCATTTCCAAAACATTTTCTACTTGAGCCCTCGCCCTCCTTCCTACTCTCAAGAATCCTTGATCCATTATATGTTGCTATTATTATTTTGTGTGTTACACTGACTGCTGTCTCCATTCACCCACATTCTGTCATTCTTCCCCAGTGGGGAGGGTGGGGGTGAGTAGTTCACCCTTTCTGATCTCACACCCCACCATCTTGCCTGCCCTACCCCCGACTCATCCCCTCCAGTGTCTCTTCCCTCTGTCTCCCAGGGCGTGGGGCACGTGGACCCTGATCTGGCTCTCGGTACACAAACATGGCAGCTGGGTGGCTCTGTCCATGGATGGACTTGGGGCTCCTGGGCCACTCAGCCAGCTCACATCTGGGGTGAGGCTTTAAGAGTGAGACAGACGGTCATGTTTCTAGCAGGCAGAGGAGTTAAGCTCCGCCTAGGGCCTCCTGGAAGGGCTGGTAGAGATTGGGGTGCATTTTGTCAAGGACTGTTGAGTCTCTTGAGCTCATGTCATCTTGCTACCAAAGTCTAGTCTTTCCCCCAGGGAGTGGCCGGTGGTTTTGAAGTGCTGGCCTTTGAGTCTCTGCACCGTCTCAAGGGCTCTGACCCAATCTAACAGAGCAGAGTGGCCCACAGCATTACCTAGACGGTCATTCAAATGGAGACAGCCCGCCAGGCCTTTCCCCCTCCCACCAAGCCACTTGGTGGGTCTGAACTGCCAGCCTTTTGGTGAACACCTTAAACATCATCTCACCAGGGCTCCTTGAGCAAGACCTTGACATTTTTGAGTTACCTGTGGTGCAAGGGTGTCACCTGAGGGAACAGGGCTGGTCTTATGAACGGAGCCGATGGGCTCTTCCCCTGAAGCCTGCTTAGCAAGTTGTCACGGATGACCAAAGTTGCAGGGGCAGCCTGCTCCCATCTCCCTCTAGCCCCCCACTGCACACAACTGGCTTCACCCCGAACAGCTGGCCTAACACGCTATGGTTTAGCGTGTAGCTCAGACATGTTGGCAGGACTGGCAGGAGGAAAAGTGAGGACTGACTACAGGGGGAATAGAAACCCTGGCCCTCCCACCCCCCACCCCCCAACCAGGGAAAATGCACTGTCATGAAGAATGGAGATTCATTCCAGAATTGCTGGGCCTGAGCCCCGTCACCTTAGGACAGGGTCTTCTGAACCAGCGTCCAAACACTGGAGGCTTTGGGGCTCTGGGAGAAGGAGAACAGGGACTAGGGGGCCTTCTCTGAGCAGAGCCAACCCTGGCTGTTTGGTTGAACCCAGGTGACCCTTCCAGCACTTTTCTTCTGCATCCTCATCGCTGCCTTGCTTTTACTTACAAAACCCTTCCCCGATGCAGGGGACGAGCCTGAAGGGAGAGAGTGGAAATGAGTTGGCCAAGGACCTCGGGTGTGATGAGCTGCTGAATGGTCAGCCTCTACCCTCACCCTCCACATCCATCCACAGCCTAGGCTGTGCCCACCCTCCCCCTCAACCAGCAGATGCAGCAGCCACCTGTCTTAGGTGGCTGAGGGCCGTCGGTCCCTAGACCTGAGGGCCTTCGGTCTCAGAACTCTCTCCAGGAGCCCCCAGATGATTTTTGTGGCCAGCCTGAAGTCTTGGGTCAGCATCTTCTATTGCTCTCTTCAGGGTCCTCAAACTTTTTAAACAGTTAACTGTTCCTCAGACCGTTGGAGGGCCGGACTATAGTTTAAAAAAAAAAAAAAAAGCTATGAACAAATTCACTGTGGGCCCGGGATGAGTCAACTGCTAAGCAAGAGAGGCAGTGGCGGCAAAAACACCCGGCCTTTTGGTGAATGTCCTCGGTGGGCCGCATGTGACCCGTGGGCCATAGTGTGAGGCTACCTGCTCGAAACACTGTTCCCAGAGGGTTGGCTAGTACAGTGTGGATTCATGAAAGAGGACATGCATTGAAGAGTCTGAAAGAATTGGGTTTGGGTTCCGGTTGTTGAGTGCCAAGTTGGTGCTTGGCGGTGTTTTCGGTGCCAGAGTACCAAGAGAGGCAAAGGAGACACAAGCCCTGGCCTCACAGAGCTTCTCCTCCAGCAATGAGGCAGATGTGCAGATGGAGGGAGGTGAATACAGGTGGGGCCTGCCAGCTGCTGATCAGTGGAAGAGAGGGGAGGCAGAGGGCTGCGGGGAGCACACATCAGCAGACTCCTATACCTCCCCAACAGCAGATGGCTCCCACAATGCACTGCTTCACACCTCCAGGACCCCACCCATGTGGTGGTGGTGGTTCTGTCCCCTTTATCCCTCACAGAACCACCACCAGCTCCAACTGTCAGCCAGACATGGGAGGTCTGAGGAGAAGTGTGCTGCCTTGGGTTTTCACCCACAGCTTTGACAGAAGTTGGTTACCGGGTCTCTCTTTCTCAGTGACCCTGGATGGACCTCCAGCGACTCTGTCTGTAGCTGAGGGTAGCAGTTGCTGTCACCAAACTGGGACGCGGTGCTGCTGGCTAACCATTCTCCATTCTGTCCAGGCCAGCTTGGTTGCTGCCCCACTTAATGCTTCATTGGAATGGAACTCAGCCTCCTGCTGATGATACTTAGGTGTTTTTCTAGCAACGCTTCTCAGCCCTGGTCCCTTAGTGGTCCCTCCACCTGGGCTCTTGAAGGCTGCAGAGATGCCACACTCACTGTGGTCCCGAGGACAGCACTGGTGACAGTCAGGCGAGGTGCTGGGCACCCCACACCTCATGAGACCCTTGGTCAACGCCATGCTGGTGGTGATGCCGTGGGGTGAGCAGATGTTGTCCCCTTAGGTTGTCATCACGGGTCTTCCGGACACCACTGAGCCTTTGAGAGGTTTGAGATGAGTCCAGGGATAGAAGCCAGCCATTGTGCTAGTCCATGCCCTTCCCCAGCCCTGCAGCCGGCAGACATGCCGTCATACAGACCATGAGGCAGAGTCCCTGGTTGGTGTCAATGGCCCATGTTTCTTCTGTAACTGAGGGAAGCTGCTAACTGAGGGAAGAGGTGGGAGGCAGGTGGGACTTTGGCTCTGGTCTCCCAGGCCATGGGCTGAAGAGGACTTGGAATGAGGTGTCGCCTTGCTGGCGTCAGATGCCTCTACACTGAGCGAGGACTCACTGCCCTCGAGTTGATTCTGAGGCAGTGATTCATAAGGAAGAGGTAGAACTGGCCCCTGTGCATTTCCAAAACTGCAACACTTTGACAGGGATGGAGAACCTCATCTTCTTCCTGAGGGACAGCTGGTGGTTTTGAACTGCTGACTTTGTGGTTGACAGCCCACTCGGTAACTGCTACACCACCAGGGCCTCACGAAAGGTTGACCTGTGTGGTCGTGAGCAGGCAAAGGCAGTTGACTCTACAGACCAGAACAGATGATGGACACCAGTGCCAAGAATGGGAAGGTGGATGCTCTTGGTTGTGCTCCTGGGACCCTGAGCATAGACCATGGAGCCGTTGTTTGAACAGAACAAACAGATACGACACGGTGTCACACTGTGGATAGCGGACATCAAGGTTGTCTCCTTTTGCAATTCTTATCCAACCTGTATGAATGCTGACCACCCAAGGCTAGGATGAGGAATGCAGCATCCAGGCTGGGAGAAAGGTCCTGAACACCCTGCAAGATGCAGACGACACCACCCTACGGGCTGACACAGGGGAGGACTTGAAGCACTTCCTGGTGAAGATCAGAGGCGACAGACAGCTTTCAGTCTGGATGATGCTGTAATTCTAAGGAAATAGAACCCAGCACAACTGGACCAACAGGCAACATTAAAAAAAAGATTAGGATTGTCACAAAGAAAAAAAAAGGATGACAAGGATCCAGGATATCCTGCCATTGGGGTCTATACTCAAGGACCTTGGAAGCAGCGGTCAGAAAATCATACATTTTACTTCACCAAGCTGACATAATAAAAGGCCTCTTGAAAGTGGTAGAAAGCCAAGATGTCACTTTGCAGTTCAAGGAGCCCCTGACTCAAGCCATGTTCTCCTGAGTCATCTTACACACATACACATTCAGTTGATGCTTCTGGGGGTCCATAAGATAGTCACGATTCTCCCCTGACATCCTTCCTCTGGGGCCTCAATTCTTGAGTCTTCCATTTGGGTATGAGTGAAGAATATGGAATGTCTTACAGACTTCCAGAAGCATGAGCATCTCTCTTTGGAAAGAAGCACGGCTAGGATGCTCCTCAGCAGAAGGTATGGCGAGGTTCTGTCTCCTGTACGTTGGGCATGTCATCGGGAGAGACCAATCCCTGGAGACAGGCAACCGGCTTGGTAAAGCAGATGGCCAACCAATGAAAGATCCTTGACAGAAGGGATGAACCCAGTGAAGTGCCCTCCTGGGCTCAGATTTTGAAGGAGTCTGAGGACAGCACCGGACCAGGAGGGGCCACCTTGTCTTGTACTTGGGTGCTGCATTGAGTTAGACCCCACACAACAGTATCTATTATGGCCACTGAACTGTTTTTTAAAGCATCATGGGAGAGACTGTGTGAAAAAGTTGACCATGCAAAGTTTAAATAAACAACAACTACATTGGGGTAACATGAGTTGGAGGTCACGTCTCTCAGCTATTCCAGTAGACATTTCTGTGCCTCTCAAACACAGCATGGGGGTGATGAATAGTTTCATAGGCTCTCCTTCACACAGAATGGCAGCATTTTCTCCCATCTCTGTTCTTAGTTAATGATAAAGAAGAAGAGAAGAACGTGTCACTTTGGGGTTGATGCTAACTGGTGGACACACTGTTGAGCAGAGTAGACTGATTCCAGGGCCAGGATCTCTAGAGAAACAGACAGATGCATTTCCCTGTGATGAGAGGCCAAGTGGATTGGACCTATCGGTGACCCATCAAGCACTTGACCACTGTATCCCCAGGCTCCCCCATCACAAGAATTTGCATTTATGGAGCACCTATGTATTGCTTGTCAAGACTCAAGCACAATGTGACAAGGAGGGCCCACAGGGAAGAGTTGAGAAGCGGCTGGGGGAGGCCCCCCGCTAAAATCTCCAAGATTTACATATATATATATATATATATATATAATTTTATTGAGGGCTCACACACTCCTATCATGATCAGTACATACATCAATTGTATGCTGACCACATTTGCACATTTGTTGCCATCATCATTCTCAAAACTTCAGCAAGCTTTTAAGATGAGCCCAGACGTGTCTCCTAGAAGGACAGTAAACCAGATGCTGCTCAGAGCTGAACGCTGTCTGGGCCAGGAAGCATGGGGGTTCCTTCCAAATGGGTTTTCTGCAAGACTCTGCATTTTAGTCTATTCTGAAATGCAGGCAGCAGATTATACTTCTGTCACTTGGAAGAGAAGCCCTGGTCACTGATGCTGTCCACCCCACCATGGGACCTCAGAACGTGGACCTGTTCTCACTGACTGAACTGTACAGCTGAGGGGTGCAGGGAGAGATGGGCAGGCATGACAGTGGTTGCAGCTTTTAAAAAGATGAGGCAACCTTAACAGCCATGGATTCAAATCAACCCGCGTGTTTCAGAGGTCAACTCTCTGTGTCTTGTCACATGTATGTGAAGGCATGGATGTGATTAGACAGTGCCCCACCCTGGGCAGTATAAATGGTCAAGAGTTGCGCTGTGAAGGAAGGTCAGCAGCGGAATCCACCCCTCCACTCGTGCCCTGGAAGAAAGAACTGGTCCTCCAGTTCCAAGAGATGGATGTTTGTTGCTGCTGGGTTCACTGGGCAAGTGGGGAGTCTGGGTGCAGAGTAGAGACGCTGTCCAGTGATCCAGCCTGTGACCTCACCTGTCTGCCAGGAGCCTGCCTCTTTACTAATTGGGGGGATTCCCAGAGTCTACCCCCCCCACCCGCATGCCCCTCCCTTGATGAGCACTGGAAACTTCGCAGAATGCAGTTCGTCAAAAACACAGAGTTGCCAGGGGTCGAAATCAATACAACTGTGATGGTTTTCCATTTGCTTTGGGACTCAAAGGACCCAGGAGTCCTGTAGATCGTTTGGCTCCTGAGAGGTTTAGAATGAAGATATTTCCTGGAGACATCAAACTGCATCCATGGACAACAGAGGGCAGGGACCAATGGGGTCTGGGAAATGTTCTCAAGAAGGCTCTTGCATGAAAGGCAGCAGCTTTCCCTGCTCATCTAAATGGCTGCCTCACCTGGAAGAATGAGTTGATTCAGGGATTCCACTCCTGGAATTTTTCTTAACACAAAGAAGCCAGGTCTTGTGCTATAGCCTAGACCAGCTGAGTTGCTCAGAAAGGCCAGGCAGAAGTTATAAAAGGATAAGCTGATATTTGTGCTCAGAAACAAAAGGTTGGACCCGATCGTGGATCTGGGGTAACCAAGTGAGCTCTGCAAGGAAAGAAGGACCAGCAATCCCTTCAGGATCGTGAAGGCAGAATCATGTTGTGGGGGATAGTCATACCAAAAGGGGGGAACTTTAAGGAATAGGTATGCATTTTCAAAGTTGGGGAAGCTTCTGTTCCTTGACTCCTGAGTAATGTCAATGTGGCACAGTCTCTATCTTCCCTCCACCTACCTTCTCACTTTCCTATTTCAAACGAGTTTGATGGGAGACACACCTTCTGCTAATACACCCCATTCTGTGACGGCTAACTGTTTTCCAAATGGCCTCATACCCACAGGAATAAAAACCTGTTTTCAGGCCACTCAGACTCACTGAGACACTATATTTTTAAAAAGTCAAAAACCAAAGCCAAACTCACTGCTATCAAGTCAAGCCCTGTAGGATAGACTAGAACTCCATTTTCGGTTTCCAAGTCCATGGATCTCTACAGGAGCAGACCTCCTCATCTTTTTTCAACGGAGCGCCCGGTGGATTTGAACCACTGAACTTGCAGTCATCTCTCACGGTATTCCCAGCTATAAGGACTCTCAACTCCAGTGAGAGTGACAGTCTTGGAAACTCACAGGGGCTGGTCTTCCTTGTCCCAGAGGGTCGAGAGGAACTGACTTCGATTCGATGGCAGTAAATCTGGGTTTTGGGGGGTAGGGTTTACAACACATAGTTTTAGAAGGACATAATCCAATCCTTTACAAGTAACTGAATGTGCCATTCAATTCAAGTTAAGGTGACGGTTCTCTTTAAAAAAATGTGTGTACGTGTGTGTAAAATGTTCATATAATTATTCTATGTGCAGCCAAAGGGCCATAAATAATTTCAGATAAAATAAAGACCAGCTGTGTACAAAGATGCTGGTTGCAGCATCACCTGTCACAGGAGAAATCAGAAACCACTGTTTAATAAAATGGTTCTGATTAGATAAAACACCCCGGGCTTGCTGATTGGAATATGACGACATTGTAGAGCGAGGGTCACCGAGAAACAAGAGCAGCAAGAGAACTATCCCCCCACCCCCACCCCCTGCCGATGCCAAGCACCCGCCTCCCTGCGCTGTATGTCTGAGCATATCGCATCCTCACAAGACTGCGCCTGAAACCCTTCAGGAAGAAATTATTCCTGAGTGTTGAATAAGGGCACGACTGCCTATTTGCCTCTTTGTTCCACTTTCCTGCGCTTTCAATACGGCAT